>JAZGTK010002246.1:0-32911 GCA_036877625.1 Ambastaia sidthimunki
TCATCAGACGTGAATGATTCAACATGGTTAGCAATATAGTTCTCAACTTGCCTAAGGAAGCTTCGTACGTTCTCAGCAGTACCATCAAATTTACAGGGATCTGCGAATCTTACCGGTGCTGGAGGAAACACATGAGCATAGCGAACATGGTGGGCCACTTGATCACACGTGGCTTGTACCTTTAGCAGTTGCTCTTGGTAGCGCTTGAGTTGTTCCTCATGGTGACTCAGCAAAGCCTGGATCTGTGCAACTTCCGCTGGATTCTGAGGTGGCGAAGTATTCTGTAATGACGCTGAGGCATGGTAGTTAGAATCCATGTGCATTTTATTAAACAGATCCACAATAACATAAGCATAAACGTAAGACAGACAGTAGTGAGGGACAGGCAAAGGGTCGAGGCAGGCAGAGAACACTCACAAACGGTAGACAGGTGTGGGTCAGGGCAGGCAGCAAGCAGGCAGAGTAAGCAGGCGAGGTCAAAACCAGAAGCAGACAAATCCAACAGGGTAATCCAATAATCAATAAACGTGGGCAGACAATGACATACACAGGTAAACAATCCAGATATAACGCTTGGTAAGGCAGATCAATGATACTGGCAATACTTCGCAAAGAGTCTGTGACTTGAGTGTGCTTATATAGTCCATGACAGGAAATGATGAGACAGGAAACAGGAAGTGCAGAGGGAGCGGGAGCTAGTACTCTGGGGATGGCTCCCTCTGCTGGCGTGGCAGTATGGGTGGCGTTGTTACAAATACCTATTTTAGGTATTTGAGATGGTCCTTGCAAAGAAGATGAAATTGTATAAAACATACCATAAACTATTTAAAAATTGAATAATGAAAACTGAATGGGAGAAAAATAAGTCTTTAGGACTGTAGTTAGATCATTATATTAAAAGCAGTATTGACAATTTACAAACCTTAAGCCAAGCTCAACAGTCAACAGTCTCCCAGTAAGCAAGCCAACAGGGTGACAGTGACAAGGAGTCAAAACTATATTGATCTATAGACGGAGAAAAGTGTATAGATAGAGAAAAGCTCCAAGATGAGATGTCTTTGAGACAGGCAGATGTGTGCCACTAATGTGTGATCAACTTGTTGGAAAGAGAAGATGATCTAGATGTTGCAATGTAGCAGTGATATAAAAAAACGTGCCAGTATAATATGACCTAATGAAGAAATATAAATGGAGAACAGACAGGTATAGGTTGTTCTGAGAGAGGAAAGATGATTTTTGTCCAAAAACAGCTTGATTAAGTGTTTTCACTATGAACAGTTGGAGTAAGACAGGTCATACTTTTGTCAGTAAGAGAGGGTTCAGTGTGTTTTTTTTAGGCAGTAAAGAACCCTGGGCCTGCCAAAATGCAGTGGAGAAAATGCCAGTGAGAAAGAAATAAGTTGATGATGTGTATGAGTGAAAGTGAGAGTGTGCTCGATATGGCCTGTAGGAGATGGGAGGGGATTGAGGACACACTAAAGGGCGAAAAGGTGAGTCACTAGTAAGAAGTCTGTTCTGCAGATGAAGCCAAACAGTGTTAATGAGCATCAGGTGTGTGTGATATTTAGGTGACTGAAGCCTGAATTAATTTTTTTAAAAGTGAGTTAATTAATAAAAATTTTTTGGGTAAACTGCTCATATGAGGTTGACATATATAGTTCATAATTAACAGTAAGGTTTACAGTGGTTAAAGATATATAATGTTATTAAAGTGCATTAATTAACACAACACTTCAGATGTTTATTGATGTTCAGATGGTTATTACAAGGTTAACAAAGTACTTTATAAATACTTTATTACTGTTCAGTTTGTATCTGCTTGTATCGAATATTTCTAACCTAAGGATAGAAAAAATATCACCAAGGAGAATATCACTGGGTGTTCCTGTAGCTCAACTGGTAGAGCATTGCTAGCAGCACAAAGGTTGTGCGTTCAATTCCCAGGAAACACGAAAAACTGATAAAATGTACATACACTATAAATACACTAAAAATTCCTTTGAATAAAAGTGTCTGCCAAATAAAGAAATGTAAATATTTTATTACTATGCATTTTTAAATCACATATTTGTATTGTGTCATAATGATCAATGTATGTTTATTAACCTGCATCTTGGCATTTAGGTTAATGGTGCTAAACCATTAAGACCTTCAAACAAACAACAACTAAAGAACGCTGCAGTCAAGGCCTGGCAAAGCATCACAAAGGAGGAAACCCAGCGTTTGGTGATGTCTGTGGGTTCCAGACTTCAGGCAGTCATCGCCTGCAAAGGATTCTCAACAAAATATTAAGAATGAACATTTTGTTTATGATTATATTCATTTGTCCAATTACTTTAGGACCATTGAAATGAGGGGACTATGTATGAAAATTGTTGCAATTCTTAAACCCTTCTTCCAATTTTGATGTAAATACCCACAAATTAAAGCTGAAAGTCTGCACTTCAATTTTATCTTGATTATTTCATTTCAAATCCATTGTGGTAGCGTACAGGGCCAAAATTATGAAAATTGTGTCACTGTCCAAATATTTCTGGACCTAACTGTATGTTCCTGAATGTGAATGTAAAAAAAGTAGGAGGATGTGGGGGGAGAAATGAGCCAGAGCAGAAGCATCACAGCCTGTGTGCTCTCAATAAGGTAGTCTTTCCTCAGTGTGATTGTAGATGTGCTCAGAGGATTATCCTAACACAACACTGAATGCACCTCTCCTTCTGACGAATGCTTCCAACGCGTCACATCTCACCAAAGCGCATGAAAGAAACCAAGTACAGAGTGAAGAAAACCATTCATATTCATTTCATTGACAGAAAAGGTGAGAGCTGCAAAGGTTATATATTTATATATATATATATACAATTCATAGATATATCTGTAAAATAAGATTGACTGATGTGAACATTCATGTGTTTTGTAAATAGCTGGTTTGTTTGGAATCTCTTCCTTTTTCTTTTTGTTTGTCTTTATTTATTTCTTAGTTATTTAATTATTTGCCTGGTTTAACTATACAATGATTAAAAAACAAAAAACAGTTTGAAATCTGCACCTGATGTTTATGATTGACCAGTAGTAGCCCTTATGTTATTATTTTGCTATGTTGTAATTAAGCTTCTATTTATTTCTCTGTTTACAGAGAAAAAACAAGACAACAGCTCATAGAAATGCCTCTCTCATTAACTATCTGCTAATCTGCATTATTCTTATTCTTTAAAGCAGCCTATTAAAGAGCCTATTAAACTTTCAAGCACAACAAAATGACAATAAATTATATAGACACATGCAGTATTTTAGAAAAGATAATAATCCTCAAATAATATGTGTGACTACTGAAATGGTAAAAAAAATTGATGTTGATGTCTTAAGTGATGTCTTAAACTTAATTTTTTTACCTTTTTAAATTGTTAATTTCCTTTAGCAATCCTGCTACACTATACTTGTTTGATTTTTTTTACTAAGACTGCTTTAATAATGTGTAGTTTTAAGAGAAATGTGAGAGATTTTATAAAGTCATTATTTTAATTCCGTTATAAATTTGAAGTTATAAAAGTGGAGTAAAAAGTGAATTTGTAAATTGAAAAAGTGGATTCAGAGACCTGAATGTCTTTGTGTGTTTGTGTGCATTTTTGTGTAAGAAGTTTGAGCATGTTTAAAGATGCATGTAATAAACCTGTAGACTTAACAAATAGGTTACAAAAATAGCTACATAGTGGACAGTTTTGCCTAAAAAACCGCGTTAAACTAATTTGTGTAGGCTGTATTATATTTTAACATGTTTAAACAATGGGTGATGTAGCAACCCCCCCCACCCCCACACACCACCCTATTATAATTTCAGAGCTGAAGGTCAAAGGTTAGCTAGATATAGCAGGTGTGGTTGAAGTAAAGTGAAGCCTGGGGGTACGTACTAGGTCAGGATCAATTTAAAGTATCTCCAGGGAACCAGCTATTTCAACCAGCTGTAAAGATTTATTAGGATACTTTTTGAATGTGGAGGTTATATTCAGGTTATAATACTGCTCATGGAGGTATTACTATTACACAGGAGATTTAGGAGAAATTAATGGATGTGGAGATGCAATACTTGTGGTTCCTGTTTTGTGGGTACTATGGGTATAGAAACCTACTCACATTCTGAAAACATTTGCTGGGCTGAACATTTGTCGGCAAACAGAAGATGACTGAAGAGAAAGTAATGAGACCAATACAAAGCGAGAAGCAGAATTTCAAGAAATAATGGATAAACTGAAAGAAATTTTAAATAGCTTAAGGGACTGTTTAAAAAAGATGGGGAAAAGATTGAGAGACAAATAAAATCTTTAGGCCCGAGTAATCCTCCTGGGAACATGCCTGTGCTGCCAAAGCACAATCCAGCTCCTGAACCCCAGATTCATGAACCCTCTCTGCTCAAATCCTCAGTTTCCATGGTAGTCTCTAACAGGGCTTTAAGGTAGTTTTGTGTGCCAGATATTGCAAGGCATTAATTTCACTTTTGAGTATGTAAATAAGCAAAGGTGTGAGAGCGGGGCAAGAAAGCTTTATCACCCTCACTCACTCTTAGCAGACATGCATGAGAATCACAGCTCCACACACAATGGAGTTCTCACAATAGCACCCTATGGGCATCCCCATTAGCTTCCGAAGGGCCTCCATCTTTGTCTCTTTCTCGTCCCCTTCACAAACTGGCCAGCCATAGCCACTGGGGTAACACAGGGGCGAGTTGTGTGTACCTCCGGCTGAGGCCAGCGGCACACCAAACAATCTTGTTCATTGCCTGTTTGTGAGCCCTGCTTTTGAAAGGCAGAAAAAAGATAAACGAGAAAACAATTAAAATCCTGAACGTTGCAGTAACAGTTTCCCAGCTCAGGGAGCCTGTGAACGGCACAGAGACTTTAAATAGCTCCGTTATTTCTCAGCACTTGGCATGGTGCAAGAGGTGCTTGTGTCTGAATGGTCAATTCCAGACAGAAGCCTTTTGTGGAAAACTTGGCTAAGCGCAAATGTACTAGTTAATTAAGATGGTCACTCATTTGTATCCAACTGTCTGTCCTTCTGCCTAGATATCAGTCACTAATCACTGATTTTAAGATGGGTTATCTGTTTTTGTGGCTGTATAGCATATCCACCTTATTCTTTTGAACACAATGCTGGCAAATGAAGTAATTCATCTTTAAGAAAACTTTATATTTATCTTGTTTAGGTAACACAGCCAAAAGTGACGTAAAAATTGCTTAATGTAGTGGCTATTGATGTAATTCTCAAATTTCACCCACATAAGCTTTCTTAGCAACATTTTTGTAATTAACTTTTTGCTTATCATAACATCTCAACTGCCAGTAGTTTTATAAGGAACAGCTAAACAATTATGTAAAAGCAAATAACTAGAGTTTATACGAGTGCTCGTGGTTTTAGTATTATAAATTATTAATAATAACAATGCACAATTAGTTAATTACTCTCTGTATGTTTAAAAAGGAATTACAGAAGTGCGATTACACATTGAGCCCTCATTAGGAAAGGGATAATCTAATAACAATAATCTAACCCTAAACAAAATTTAACAGTCTACCCAAGAATGTATTGTAGACTTTACATGTCATTTTATGTCATTTTGAAATGAATGTCATTTTAAACTCACTATTTAAAATCATGGAACAGATTGTTTTTGGTTCTGGATTTATTTTAATGTTTTATCGTCTTCTAGTAATAACTGAAGGACCATCAATCGTAAATACTATTTTTTCTTTGAACAAATCATTACCCCATTAAACCCTTTACCTTCAAAAAATAATTTTCCCTACTGGTGATTGTGTGAAAGTTTTAGATATCAAACTTTGAAAAATGTTTTAACGTTCCTATAACATGTTGTTTTTAACATTCATTGAACATTTGTTTTTGTTAATGGAACAATTATGGAAATGTTCTTACAACCCAAAACTGTTAACTGGGCATTTTCTATTTAGCCTCTACAAATGCTGCTCTTTACTAGTCAGATAACAGGTGTGCCATGTTTAATGATAGCACAGCTTAACCCTTAACAGAGCTGTCAATACTTCTTGATTTAATCAGGTTTATAAAATAAGATGAAATGAGATTATTATAATTTCACATCAGTATTGAAGTATGGAGCTTACTGTACTTCAGCGGAATTGCTAAGGCATTTTTGCTAAGTTATGTCTAATAGGCACAACTAATGATTTAATTAAAGCATAAACTAATATCTAATAAAGGCATACTAACCTTAACGATATCAACGAAAATAATCAATGTATACATTAATTTATGGCTAGGCTAAAAATTTGCTGAAGTGGCTGTTCTTCACACATCAGTCAAGTCAAGTGGAGTTTATTGTCATTTCAGCCATATAATAGTACATAGTGAAATGAAATAACATTTCTCCTGGACCAAGGTCCTACATAAGACGTCAAGAACAACACAACTAGAAAATAGCAAATAGTTACTCTAAATAGTTAGAGTATTTAGGAGTCTGATGGCATGGGTTAAGAAACTATTGCACAGTCTGGTCATGAGGGCCCGAATGCTTCGGTACTATTTAGCAGACGACAGGAGGGTAAAGAATGTGTGGGGTGCGTAGGGTCATCCACAATGCTGGTGGCTTTGCGGATGCAGCATGAGGTGGGAATGTCCGTGATAGAGGGAAGAGAGACCCCGATGATCTTCTCAGCTGTCCTCACTATCCGCTGCAGGGTCTTGCAGTCCAAGAAGGTGCAATTCACAAACCAGGCAGTGATGCAGCTGCTCAGGTTGCTCTCGATCGTTCCTCTGTATAACATGGTGAGGCTGGGGGGTGGGAGATGTGCTTTCCTCAGCCTTCGCAGAAAGTACAGACACTACTAGGCTTTCTTCTTTATGGAACTGGTGTTGAGCAACCAGGTGAGGTTCTCTGCCAGATGAACACCAATAAACTTGGTGCTTCTGATAATCTCCACGGAGGAGCCACCAATGTTCAGTGGAGAGTGGTCTCTCTGTGCTCTTCTGAAGTCAAAAACCATCTTTTTAGTTTTAGTTTTGTCCACATTCAGAGACAGTATGTTGGCTTTGCATCAGTCTGCACCTTCTCTCTGTATGCTGACTCGTCGTTCTTTCTGATGAGACCCACCACGGTTGTGTCACTGGTGAACTTGATGATGTGATTCGAGCTGTGCATTGCTACACATTTGTGAGTCAGCAGAGTGAACAGCAATGGACTGAGCACACAGCCCTGTGGGGCCCCAGTGCTCAGTGTGGTGGTGTTGGAGATGCCAGGCTGAGGTCTCCCAGTCGGGAAGTCCAGGATCCAGTCGCAGAGGGAGGTGTTCAGGCCCAGCGGGTTCAGCTTTCCAATCAGGTGCCTTAGGAATGATTGTGTTAAATGCTGAACTAAAGTCTATGAACAGCATTTAAACATATGTGTCTTTATTGTCCAGGTGGGTGAGGGTCAGATGGAGGGTGTTGGTGATGGCGTCATCTGTTGAGTGGTTGGGGTGGTAAGCAAATTGCAGGTGGTCCAGTGAGGGGGGCAGCAGGGTCTTAATGTGACTCATGACGAGCCTCTCGAAGCACTTCATGATGATGGGTGTAAGTGCAATGGGATGGTGGTCATAAAGACAGGACACTGGAGACTTCTTTGGCACGGGGACGATGGTGGTGGCCTTGAAGCACGTTGAACAATGGTGCTGCTCAGAGAGGTGTTGAAGATGTCTGTGAAAACATCTGCCAGCTGGTCTGCACATTCTCTGAGCACCCTGCCAGGAATGTTGTCTGGCCCAGCAGCCCTCCATGGGTTGAATTTGTGTAGAGTCTCTGTGATTAGACACAGCACCTAGTCATTGGGAGGAGGGGTGGTCTTCCTCGCTGCCACGCCATTATGTGCCTCAAACTGAGCATAATCGTTCAGCGCATCTGGGACGGAAGCATCACTGTCACAGGCAGTTGGTGTTGTCCTGTAATTGGTGATAGGCTGGATGCCTTGCCACATGCACCATGTGTCTTAGCTGGCCTTGAAGTGGCTGTGGATTCTCTGAGCGTTTGCGCGCTTTGCCTCTCTGATTGCCCGGGACAGTTTGGACCTCGCTTTTATTAGGGCCGCCTTGTCGCCTGCTCTGAAGGTGGAGTCTCAGGTTCTCAGTAGCGCACACACCTCTGCCATCATCCACAGCTTCTGGTTGGAGCGTGTGGTGATGGTCTTGGAGACTGTGACGTCTTCAATGCACTTCAATGCACATCATCAGTGATATAGCTGGTCACTGATGTCTTATATTCCTCCAAGCCGGTGAAGTCGTCAGTTGCCGCTTCCCTGAACATGTGCCAGTCAGTGTGTTCAAAACAGTCCTGAAGAGCAGAAATGGCTCCTGCTGGCCAGGTTTTCACCTGTTTCAGAACCGGTTTTGAGTGTCTGACAAGCAGTCTGTATGCTGGGATTAGCATAACAGAGATGGGGTCTAAGTTGCCAAGGTGGGGGTGGGACTGTTTGTGTAAACAAGATCCAGCATGTTCTTCTCTCTATAATGAATAATATGAGTTATTCATTATAACTCCCGTCATATGGTTAAGGTCTGCGCTTCTCTAGTTCCTGATTTGTCTATCCCTTTGGTTGATGTCATTATTCACTATTAGTTTAAACATATGAATAATTTTTAGGCACTAGTACAAGATTATTTATTCTGTAGTACTGTGACCATATCAATTTAGACTCCCTCTTTGTAAAAATGAACAGGAATCATTCAGAGTAAATTGCTTTTTTGACGTAAAAATACTTTTCCAAGTGGAGTAAAATTGGTTATTGGTTATTGATGTACTTATTAGGGATAAAGTTCCATGTAAACAATGTTTTAAAATTGGCTGTACCGGTTTCCTTTCTAGTATCTACTCACAGCTATGGAGTGCACATAACCAGTTTTACATTTTTAATTCACCTACACAAGGCTGGCAAGCACATGCAATTGTATTATGGTTATACAGTCATAATCAAAATTAAAGCTGCAAGCAGCGATGATTGGAACCTCGCACCAGTGCAACCACCACCCAGTGCTACCGCCACCACCCAGCGCCACCACCACCTGCTGGATTTAGGAACAGTGAATGGTGGACATAAGCATATACTCAGACATTGCAGGCCTGAGTTACAACAACTTAGAGGAGTTTATCGTAGTGTAAAACATGTCACTTCCTGTTGCCTGCAGGTGGTGCTATAACTGTAACTGAGTATTACCATGTAGATGTCTTTAGACCATGACTTTTATCAAATGTGTGAAGGATCAGACATTGTAAGCCTCAGTTACAACACTTTTTTTCATGGCAAAACGGCAAATTTTGGCAGGCCGCCACGGTCACGTTCTCCCACGAAAAGTCAAAAGCTTCGCAATTTAGCATAGCAAAGGCCTTAAGATGAGAATGACAAAATACGGTGTTGATCGGATTAAAACTCTAGTAGGAGTTCGTTTTTGTACGACGCGTGGAATTTGCAAAAATGTACCAAATTGCAGAGGAAATTAAAAATAACTAACTTTCTGTTGGGATTAGAGGGTCGCTTTTTTTTTACAAATTGGGGTGTTCTATGAGCCTACCAAATTTGATGCTTGTATGTTAAACGTAGGGCTCTGGGCAGTTTTAGGTGGCGCTATCAAGCCATTTTGCCACGCCTAATTTTAAAACCCCTATCAGACGTGAATTTTCGATGGGGCTGATGCGTGTGCAAATTATGGTGAGTTTTCAAGCATGTTAAGGCCCTCAAAATTGCGATGAAAGATGGAGAATAATAATAATAATTAAAGCTGCAAGCAGCGATGATCGGGACCTCGCAACGGTGCTACCGCCACCCAGTGCCGCCACCACCCAGCTCCACCACCACCTGTTGGCTTTAGGAACAGTTAATGGTGGGCAAAAGCATGTATGCAAATAGATTATATGAAAAGATCATCATGTATTTACTCGTACCAGATTTCCTGCTGCCAGATTCCGGCGCATTGACTATAGGTTAATATTGACATATTTAACACGTCTTTCAAGTCATGATGCTTATTAAGCATGTTAATTTGGTGAATACTGGACATTGTATGCTCTACACAGCAAGTTATTCAGGCAAAACACTGGACTTCTGCAGGCCACCACGAACACATTCTTCAAAGAAAAAGGAAGGTCTTGGCCATTCAGCATCACAAAAAAAACTTCCTAACCAAATATGAAGAATGTGTGAAGTTTGGGGCCGATCAGACAGTGCAGGCCTGAGTTACAACAATTTCGAGGAGTTTATCGTAGTATAAAACACACCACTTCCTGTTGCCTGCAGGTGGCGCTATAACCGTAACTGAGTATTACCATGTAGATGTCTTTAGACCATGACTTTTATCAAATGTGTGAAGATTGGGGCCGATCTAACATCGTAGGCCTGAATCAAAACCTTTTTTTCATGGCAAAACGGCAAATTTTGGCAGGCCGCCACGGTCACGTTCTCCAACGACAACTCAAATGCTTCGCAATTAAGCATCGCAAAGCCCTTAAGATGAGAATGACAAAACACCATGTCGATCGGATTAAAACTCTAGGAGGAGTTTGTTTTTGTACGACACATGGAATTTGCAAAAATGTCCAAAATTGCAGATAAACTAAAAAATAAAAAATTTCCTGTTGGGATTAGAGGTTCACTCCAAGAGACTTTTTTAATGAATTTGGGTGTTCTGCGAGCCTACCAAATTTGGTGCGTGTACGTTAACCGTCGCACCCTGTGCAAGTTTAGGTGGCGCTATTGAGCCATTTTGCCACACCAAATTTTAAAACCCCTATCAGACGGCTATTTCCGATGGGGCTGGTTCGTGTGCAAAGAATTGTGAGTTTTCGAGTATGTTAAGGCCCTCAAAATTGCGACCCTAATAATAATGATAATAAACATTAGACAAACAATAGGACCTTGCACATTTGTGCTCTGTCCCTAATAATAATTATAATAATAATAATAAACATTAGAAAAACAATAGGGCCTTGCACATTCGTGCTCGGTCCCTTATTATTGGTACCCTTGGTAAATATGAGCAAAGAAGGCTGTGAAAATAAATCTGCATCCTATTAATGTTGGCCACAATTATTGGCTCTCCTAGAAATTCTTAGGAGTAAAATATCTTTGAAGTACATTCCCATTCATATTTACATGTTTCTTAATACACCAAGGTGACCAGGAACATGAAATTGCTCAGCTATGGCTTCCTGTTTCAAAAGAAGTGTAAAACATAGGCAACACAATTGGCAAATTCTCTTAATTACCCTTCACAATGGCTAAAAAATTCAGATGTGCGGCACAAGATTCACAAAATAGCTACAAGTTCAAGTTTAAGAAGCTTGCAACGGGCGCTCTTAAAGACAGGCATGAATCAACATAGAATCTAAACAACGTGTTTTAATACAGATAATCCAAAATCGATACAAGGCATCAAGGTATGATCAGGCAGGAACAAAGAACACACAACGTAACGTTAACAACCAACCAGGAAGACTAAACATGAACTAACTTATAAAGAGACACTAATACAAGGACTAATTGACAACAGGTGAAAGTAATTTACAAAACAAGCACAGGAACTCCAAATATGGGCAGACATGGGACAAACCAAATAGACAGTCCAAATAGGGGGGTTACAGTATTCTCCCCTTCCAGAAGGCACAACCTCGTGCCATAGAAAAACAAAAAACAAATAGACAGTCCATGGGGGAGGTTCCAGCGGACGCCTGGAAGGGAAACAACCAGAGAGTTCAACAGGAGTGATGGGGGGAGGAGCCAAGCGAGAAACAGGAGGGATCTGAAACAGAAGGAGCTGGGCAAGACCCAGGCCACAGTCATGATGGTGGTCCACGGCAGAGCCGACAAAGGGAGGAGCCATGGAGGAAGGGCTGATAACACCAGTGGACCGACCGACGAAGGCAGAGCAGGTGGACGTGGAGCCCGAAGCAGAGACGGAGAGTCAATAATCCCAGGTGACAACGAGAACCCAGAGGGCCAAGGCGGAGTAGATCTCACCGGCGACCGAGACGAAGGCAGGATCCGAAAGGATGCGGTGGAGCCAGTGCGACAGAGGACTGAGGTGAAGCCGGAGGGATGGAGGAGACTGACCAAGCAGGTGGGATGGAGTGACAAGGCATAGCCGGAGGAGTGTAATCCTGAGGCGAAGGATGGTCGACGACAGACCAAGGCGAGGCTGGAAGGACAAGAAATGAATATGGGATGATGGAGGGCTGGGCACTGGGTCTGGACTGGGGCTGTCATCCTTCTTGGTGACCTCAACAGTAATAGGCGAGCCACAGGATGCCAGCACCCACTTAACAAAGGCCAGAAGGCTCTGTCGAGGACCTTCCCCAGATAGCTGTGCTTTAGTACCATTGTTGAGTTTGTTGTGGTAAAAAAAAACACAGAGGGTGGTTCTTGTAGTAAGTATACTCCGATAGGGCAAGGAATTAATTGGTGTAGTCCTCGAGAGAGCGCTCCCCCTGCTCCAGCAGGAGGATCCAGAATGATGGGTCATCCATGACAGGGAAAAAAAAACAAAAAACCAATACTGGACAAAAAAGAAAATAAAAGCGGAATACAAACGCAGCTTACGTTTTAGGTCGGTTGTTCTGTAACGAGGTGCTCTCAAAGCCAGGCATAAATCAACGTAGAATTCAGACAACGCGTTTTAATACAAATAATCCAAAAATGATACAAGGCATCAAGGCATGATCAGACAGGAACAAAGAACACACAACGTAATGTTAACAACTGACCAGGAAGACTAAACATGAACTAACTTATAAAGAGACACTAATACAAGGACTAATTGACAACAGGTGAAACTAATTAACAAAACAAGCACAGGAACTTAAAGTATGGGCAGACATGGAACAAACCAAATAGACAGTACAGACAGGGGTGTTACAAAGCTTTATTGTCATTACAACTATATACAGCTGATGCCACACATAGTGCAACAAAACAACGTTTCTCCAGGACCATAATGCTACACAAAACAACAAAGAGCCACATAAGACAGCAAGAGCTACATTGACAATAAAGAGCTACATAACACAACAAAAGACTAATACAAAGCTACATACAAGTGCACGACGACAGTACCATATAACAATAGGTTACTGTCCGTAACCCAGGGTTCTCTGAAACATCGAGTGGAGAGATCCACCTATGGGAAGGGCATCCGACCTGACCTCTGCAAAAGCATCCAATTGCACCAAGTCTGGCTTGACAGACAGTAGCACGTACCTTATGCCAGGTAAGGGCCCGCCCTCTTACCTGATGCATAAAAACCCTGTACGCGCTACCCATCCTCACTGAGCATATTCGCTTCTCGTGCAGCAAACGGGGCAGACTTGGTGGATCTCTCCACTCAATGTTTCAGAGAACCGGGGATACGGACAGTAACCTATTGTTCTCTTTCATCATCTCGTGTTCGAGATCCACCTATGGCAGATATGGACAGCTCCCCGGTTGCCCAATACACTCAAGGTGAGGCTCTGACAGCCAGAGGATGGTCACCTGAAAAGGTGGTGCAAGACACGTCACAAAGTAACAACCCACACACATGATGGAGGACATACTCCAGCAACTGTATGAAAACATGGTAACATACAGCATACATAACCATAGCAATGCGCACACAGTGCATTAATAATGTTGCCAGGTGAGGAACGTGCTTAATGACATGCGTGTAGGGATGGGGGTCTAGGAGAATAAGGCTATGAGGAGCCCACTCCTAAGACAGAATGTGCTACCGGGTCCTGGTAACATCCAGTCGGTAGTATCTAACAAATGAATGAGGAGGGAAAAGTCTTGCAGGGAAACTCCCCTAAACAGAGCCCAAGAAGCAGCCATGTCTCTGGTAGAGTGAGCTCTGAGGCCCCCTGGGGGCTGCACCCACTTAGATTCATATGCCAAAGATATAGCTTCCACAAGCCAATGAGACAGGCGTTGCTTAGAAATGGGGTTCCCTGTGTGAGGAGGGGCCCAAGAAATAAAGAGCTGGTCGCTCTTTCTAAAGGAACTAGTCCTGTCAATATATGTTACAGGACAAAGAGCATTCAGCCTTTGATCCTCTGTGGAAAAAAAAGGAGGTGGGTGAAAAGCGAACACCTCAATCACCTCACATGAGAATGCACAGAAAGTGCATGCAAAATCGCTCACACGCTTGACAGACACCAAAGCAAGGAGCAGAGCTGTCTTAAATGACAGAAGTTTAAGGGAAATGCCTCTCAAAGGCTCTAAAGGCTGTTGTGACAAAGCCTCTAACACCATGGAGAGGTCCCACTGAGGCACAGCTCTTCTAAACACAGGAAGGGAACGGCGAGCACCCTTCATGAATCTGCGTATAAGGGGGTGTTGCCCCACTGTTAGGCCATCAAACCTGACATGACATGTGGCGATAGCCGCTAAATAGACCCTAAGAGTAGAAAAGGATCTACTCTTGTCTATGAGGTCTTGTAAAAAGCATAATATATCAAAGACAGAGCACTGATATGAAATTAGCTGATGGCTATCACACTAGCCCTTAAATACAAGCCACTTACAGTCCTACTGGAGCATGTGGAAGAGGCCCTAGCATTCTGAATAGTGGCAGTAACACGTGGGGGGAGCCCTAATGTGTTTAAGTTAGCCCTCTCACGTTTTCCCGAGAGGCTAAGAGTTCTACGGTGGCTTGACCGAATCTCTGCCACAGCAGACCCACAACCTGAGGGTGGAGGCGCCAGTCTCCGTAGAGTGGGTTCCCCCTTGACAGAATCCCTGTTCAGAATGCCTGGCACGTGGGTGGCTCGTAATGACAGAAAGTGCCGCCTGGTATAACAGCTTGTGTGGCAGAGTATGAAGCCTGAAGGAACGCATCCCTCCTTGTACATGTCCCTCCTTGGACCAGTACATGATGCCCCTGCAGGCAGGGCAGAAAATATCTCAGAGCCTTCCACACAGTGGGGAGCTCCAGGTAATTTATATGGGCTGACTGAAGAGTGTTTGGCCACACACCATTCACTGTTCTGCCCTCCTGAGTAGCTCCCCATCCTGTTAAGGATGCATCTGTCGTAAGCACTTTGCACAGCATGATCGCCCCCAAGGGGGTCCTGTGCACGTAAAACTCTGCATTCTTCCAGTGGCGCAGTGCTGCTGTGCATGAGCGCGTCACTGAGACAGAGATCATGTAAAGGGCTGAGATGAAGAGATAAAACTCACTTCATGAACGCCCTCATTCTCAGAAGGCCCAGAGGCAAGACCTGAATAGCTGATGCCATAAGACCTTGTAATCTGAGACATGTGCAATATTGCACCCTCACTCCCTCCTTGAATTGCAAAAGGAAATTTAATAGAGAGAACACGCTCTTTTGACAGACGCGCGTGCATCGTTATTGAGTTCAGCTCCAGACCCGAAAATATAACATTCTGACATTCTGAACTCTGAGTGAAATTGCTCTTGCTCATGTTTACTCTGAAACCGAGCGAAGCAATATGAGCGAGCAAACGTTGCGTGTTTCTTACCACTTTCTCTATGTCAGGATCTTGAGACCTGCTATTCTCAGCGGGGCTAGACCTGCTATTCTCAGCGGGGCTAGACCCGCCTCTGCACACAGACAAAACACCCTCGGGCTCAGAGAAAGCCCAAAAGGGTGAACGGTGAATTCGTAACATACGCCTTGGTAGGTGAAACGAAGGAATTTCCTGTGTGGAGGATAAATGCTTATGTGGAAAAAAGCATCTTGTTGTTCTGATGAATTGAGCGAGAGAGAGTAGTGTGCGTTAGGGTTAGGAAATTGTATTTCCTCTGATGTTTGTTCAACACTCTGAGATCCAAAATGGGAACGGGAATAAAACCCCTGATTGCATAGATGCGGGGGAACCACCCGTATCGCCCCTTCTTCAAAAGGGATGATATTTCGTCTTTCAGAATGTGTACTATAATGAACCCCTTCATTATAGTGCAAATCACCCATTCAGGAGCTGACACAGACTGCCATGCTGTTATAAGATTCGCGAGAGTCCCAGCATAAACCGGAGAATCACTCAGTGCAGCTGATGCTGCCGGTTCGTTCATTTGTGATACAATGGCGCCATCTATTGGAAGACTTAGAGGTGACATGCGAGGGCTCTGGGAGCTGTTCTCTCTGATAAACAAATTTATTAGATTAATTTGAATTTCTGTTTCTTTGGTTATTTTTTGTGTTTTGGGGAACAGATGGGCCGAAGCATTTATTAAACTTTTGTGAGGATTGTGTAGGGAGCTGTGTGGTGACACTGCTTGTGCACTTTCTCTCACTTGAAAGTAAAAAATCTCTGACATGTCCAAAGAGGGGAACTCACGCTGGGCAACGTATCGAACAGTGAAGCCCGTTCGAACATTGAGTGGGTACCCACGGGCGGGGGACGGCTGAACCCGTGAACAGAAACCCTCTGCTTCTTGAACGGGGAAAAAGAGGGGCAGAACATGAGTCCAAAATGCTGGCAGCCCATGAACTGTGACTCAAAACCCCCTCTTGCCAAGCATCAAGCTGGCCGCTTGCGTTTGGGATCAGACTGAGGGGGTTAGGGGGTTTCTTCGCCACGGCCGCAGAGAAGGACATTTTTCCCCAAGGCTTTGCAGACAGGGAGATATTCTGCTGGTTGGGTGGTCTGTTGCTGTGATTTTTAGCCCTGCCTGCATGATGGTAATGGCGTTCCGTAGCAGGGGGGTTTGGTGGCCGTGCAGAGGTTGTCTGGCATGGCGCAGTTTTTTTTAGGAAGACAAAGTTTAAAAGCTTGGTCTTCTTTTTTCTTATCGTTGCATCGCTGCTGCATTAAAGCAAAGGCAGGACTAAAAAGAGTCCGGTTGGGCTCAACCGGCGCTCCAGTGATGCGGCGTTTTCCGCTGTCGGGAAGTCCCGACAGGTTAAGCCACAGTGTGAGAGAGCCATAGATCACCCATAAGCCTGGACAGCCTGGCGGGGCAGGGCGAGCATCCCACCCTGGGAGGGGTTGAGGTGTCTGCCAAAAAAAAGGAACACAGGAAGTACCGGGAAAAGCTGCTTCCTAGGTCCGGGGACCCAGAAGCTTCCCGTCATAGATATCTCTTTCCTTGTCCGAAGCGCTTTGTAAAGCTGGCCATTCAATGTTGAGGCGAGCAGCTGCTAGCTCACAAACCTCAGAAAGGACCGACTGGGGCACGGCAATGGGAGCAGTGGCCTGAGGGTTAACAGATGGCGGGATGGTCTCCTCATCATCCGAACCGAGGAGGCCTGCATCATCCTCATAAACGGAGCCGGGCAGCCCGTAAATGTAGAGTTCAGCCAACAAGCATCGGGTCACAACAGTCAGCCCGGGTGTGGCCAGTGCAGAGACAGATAGCAACATAGGGTAGAAAAGACTGAGACAGGTGGGCAGCCTGAAGAAAATAGCGAGTGTGGGCTGCTTGCAGAAACAGCTAACCTGCTGTACAGGACAATCACGTCCGGCGGAGGCTGATCGTTAGATGTGTCCTCCTATAGACTGTGAAAAGTCCCAAAACAGTGAGCTGTCAGAAGAAACCAGAGCTGTCAACAGAGGATTGGTAGCGCGTACAGGCCTTTTATGCATCAGGTAAGAGGGCGAGCCTATACCTGGCATAGGGCACGCGCTACTGTCTGTCAAGCCAGACTTGGTGCAATTGGATGCTTCTGCAGAGGTCAGGTCGGATGCCCTTCCCATAGGTGGATCTTGAACATGAGATGATGAAAGAGAACAATACAATACGCCACAGGACAGATACATAAAATATAGTAGTTATAGTAGAAAATATAGTAGAATAGCAGCAGAAGTTGGTGTAAACATTTAAACACAGAAAGGTCCCATCATAGCAACTGAAGATGCTATGAATTTACTTTTATTTGAATTTATATAAATACATACAAATGGGCATGTATTTATATTGTCTTAATGCACAGCCAGGAGGATAGACTCTCCAAAGATCACAGCTGGAGAACTGCAGAAATTAGTTGAGTCTTGGGGTCAGAAAGCCTAAAAGAAAATTAAACAGCACCTAAATGAGAGAATAAGTGGAGTTGCTCCTTGGGTAAATTATGATTTGCCATCTGATGTAGTTGTTTTGCAAGCACTTGCATGTTTATGATTTTTTAACTGACAGTATCTATTTTGTTATTAATACATTTTTACCTAAACATCACCATTGCTAAAGTATTGACAATCGTCAGAAGCATTTGATGCTTTATCCCCTGTATCAAAGAAATATCTAGGGTTGTGTGTATTTTCCTCTAAAAGATTTGAAAAGTAGGCACATCTGAAACTTTTTAAGGCCTTCCTGTAATGTAAAACGCTCACCTTCCCTGCTATACGAAATGCCTCTAGTTTAGTTTACTTAAAAGCGTGTGCGGTGAGTAAACTGGTAGCTTCTGTTATTCAGCGAAGCGCTCTATGTGTGTGAGTCTATCTATTGTTGTTTGTCCATAATATCTAAGGCAAAAACAAAATCAAGGGCCGAGAGCAGGCAACAATTTAGGCTATGTGCTTTTCCCTAACCGCAATGAGAAAGCTATTCATATGTGGGATACACACGGTTTGTGTGTTGTTTGTTTAGGAGCGTAGCACGCTGAGTCAGCTTTTAAGGAAGCTGACTGCCCGCTTGTGAGCGGGTTTCGTTGCGTTCGCTTCGCGGAGGAGGGAGCCTTCGCTAGTGTTCCTCGCGACTGCACTCGTGGGGATCGCAATAGAGATGGGCGAGTCCTTATCTCGTTCCTCACCTGCCAGATCATCCGCGTCTCTCCGCCTCTCATCCACCAAGGATATGGATGTGAGAGCGTTGATGAGGCCCCTCTTCCTCTCATATGAGGAGTTTTGGAGGTAGTGACTCGTGCTGTAGCTAATTAATATCAATTAGCAAAAAATAAGCAATTTAGTTGAATGCTTTTCGTGTATTTCGTGTACTCTACCTCTTACGAGTCCTCTGTTTTCCCCCCACCTTTGGGGACCAAGGCTCATTCTACCAGAGATATGGCAGCCTCTAAAGCCTTTCTGCAGGTGTCCCAATTCAGGACATCTGCAATGCTGCAGAAGGGTCTACACCCCTAACCCTTATGAGGTTCTATGGCCTCGATATGCAAGCCACTCTGGGCTCCTCTGTTCACTTGCCTTAGCTGTGCTCCTACACACTGGGCAGGGTTTTCTAAGTCTGGCGGCGTGGGCGTACTCGTTCCCGTAGCGTTTTGACGTAGTTTGAGAAAGGGAAAATCTCAGGGTACGTATGTAACCTTGGTTCCCAAGGGAACGAGACGCTGCATCTCTAGGCCATACTTCTGGCATCCCTGCATGCATTTCCTTTATTTCTGAAGCTACCGGTTTACTCACCGCACATGCTTTTAAGCTTCCTGGTTGTGACGTTACCCCGTCCATGACGTATCGCCCCCTATTGGACTGATTACACATGTGATTCAGAGCGTGGTTACGCTGGAGGCATTCTCATAGCATTTCGACGCAGCGTCTCACATACGTAACCCGAGACGTTTTTCAAGGTATCTGTTGTGCTGAATTGAGACATTCATGTAGATTGTTGATAAAACAATCTTTAGTGGCAGAAGTAGCAAATTTTGCAACCATGGGTAAATGTATTAAACAGGATCACATAATGATCTGAAATGTCTGTGCTCTTCTGCAGGATAATAATGTCATCAACATTTACACCATAAGACAAAACTTCAAACAGGACTGGGTTCTGTGGTCAGATGAAACTACAAAAGTGCTTTTGGCAGCAAACACAAACGTTGGGTTTAGTGCACAGGGGATAAAAAAGTATATTTAACCATATTTGTACATGGTTAAATATACTGCTGGAACTTTAATGTTGTGGACCTACATTTCTACTATAGACCCTTGGCGTCTTGATCTTCTATCAAATACCAACAGATTAAAAAAAGTCAAAACTTGACCCCTGGTGCAAAATAAACATCAAAATCAACACCAAAATGGGTCACTGGCTACATGGCCATCCCAGTTGCCTGACCTGAAGTCTATAGCAAAAATTAGTGGGGTGAACTAAAGAGGTAAAAGCACCAGAATTTGAATCTGGAGAGATTCTGTATGGACGAATGTTCTCCGATCTCTTTCAAGATGTTTTCCAACCTCATCAGGAATTATGGGAGAAGACTTCTGTAGCTAAACTTATACAGAGTTTGTGAATTTGCATATATGAAGACATGTGACCAGCACAAGATTGATATGGGGCACAAGATTGATATGTCACAGAGTGACATTTTTAAAAAGATGATAGCATTATCATACAATCCCAAAAACAACAGTGTTTAGACACATATGTGACTGTGCAAGAAAGTCTATTTCATGACAAAGATTGCATCAGAGTTAACCGTATGAACATTTATTTTCTTTATTTTTAACATCTGAGATAAATTACTCATTGTTTCCTTCATTATGGCTTTTAATGTATTGATCATACAGGTCATAGAGGAATTTGACCAACATTCTTTGAATTTTGACCTACCCTACAAAAGTAGTTCTCTGAGTTGGAGAAAGCATGCTGTTCTTGAGGTTGAGTCTAAGATAGGGCAAAGCCAAAATATAGTATTCAACACTGGTAAGCTTCGTCCCCAAAAACAAACCTGAGAAACTGCCTGTGTTCTGGCAAAATCTCAATGTGAAAGTATGCGTTCTTCAGGTCTAACGTGACAAACCAGTCTCTGGGCTGAGTTTGACACATGATCCGTTTGAGCGTTGATCTTGAATCTGTATCTTCTGTAAAAGCCTAAATCTCTCATGGTAAGGTGAACACATTCTATAGCCCCTTTTGCCAAGAGAGTCTATAGCTCCTGGGCCAACACTAAATCCTGCTTTCATACTACTATAGTCTGTGAAACACTGTTGAAGCAAGGTGGATGGGAGGCAAACAAATTTTTGTACATATTATGTGTGCCACCCACTGATACAGCGTAGGCAAAGTGGCACACCCTTCTTAAACTTTTTAGAACTCATATTTCTTATTTTCTTCTTTCTTAATACTAGCTTCTTCCTAGCGCTATCTTCATAGTTAGACCTGACTAATGTGCAGACAAACAGGCTTCCTGAAAACAAAAAAGCTGATGACGTATTTTGTAAGCACCTTTTAAAGGCTTTGATGTAGGCATTTAATGTAGGCATGAAACAACGTAGAATCTAATCAAAAATATTTAATAAAGATAATCCACAAACGATACAGATCAACAAGGCATAAACAGACAGGACATAAAAATACCCAATGTAACGTTAATACTGGCCAAGGACATACTAAACAGGAACGAACTTATAAAACACACTAATTACCAAGACTAATTACAGACAGGTGACACTGATTACACTAAACAGAGACAGGAAATCCAAATATGGGCATACATGGGAGAAACCAAAACAGACAGTCCGACAGGGGTGTTACAGTAAATAATTAAATTGTAAAATGTAAAAAAAAGGCTGTGATTCAATAAATCCAGTCATTTACCCTCCATGTTTATTGTGTTATTCATTTTTATTTACTGTAATTCTACTTTTCTCTGCAGTTCTGAAATCATGCCGAAGCACATAGAGGTAAGAATACACGAAAGCCACTTGGAGTCTATAGAGACCAGGCCGCACTCCAAATGGGGCACAATATGCCAGAAAATGTGCAAGAACTTGCTGCTTACTCTGACTGTGATGGGTGAGTATCCTCCAACAATTAACTATAAAAAATACAGTCTGAAATAAAAGCTCTGTCATGTACTGTCAGGTTCTTGAGCATGAGCATAGAGTAAGGTTTAAATAATGTCATGGGATAATATGGCTAGATAATCAGTGTAAAACAGACAAGATCAGATTAATAAAGAGTTTAGATTAATAAAGGGACAGATGACAAACATGTGAAAAGAAATTTAATTGTTCTATTGCTTCTTAACTTTCTCAAAGTTAATTAATAAAAGACAGAAAAAATTCTACGGGTCTAGCTTCAGGTGCTGGGTCATGCCTTGCCACTGAATGAGAAGGCCCTGGCTCAGGGAAATGCACTGGGGGGAGCTACTGTCAGAGGCATTAGCTCCAAGAATAGGTCTGGCTGGGCCAGCGAAGGGCAACCAGAGAAATCTGCTCCTGCTCCTCTCTGACTTTACACAGAATCTTTGCAATGAGGCTTACTGGAGGCAAACACATACTTGCACAGACTCTGTGGCCAGCTGTGCACAAGGGCATCTGGTCCAAGGGACCCTCAGTCAGTGAATACCAAAGAGGACAAATGGGTGGATTTGCTGGAGGCAAGTCCACCTGGGCCTCCCTGAACCTCTCCTGTGTGGGGGTAAAGTCTCTACTCTCTCTTTGGGTGGTCACCTGCCATGAGAGCACATCTGTTGCATGGTTGAGGTGACCCTGGTTATGAGTGACTCGCAAGGATTTAATGACATATGGGTGAATAGGGACATTACCATACATGACCAAAAGCCAGGTCAGACCATGGGCTGAAAGTGTGGTGGCACAAGGATGTGATATCCTTGCATCTGGAATTGGTCTTGGAGCCAGTGTTGGAGCAGTCTCATATGTATCAACTCGGGCAGAAGTACAGCTGCTATTTGACCAAGGAGCCTCTGAAATTGTTTCTGTGGAACTGCCATCCTTCATGAATTCAGGCAGGCCAACATTGATTCTTGGTATTATCAGCTGGCCAGAATTTTCTGATTGCAGTGAACGTGAAGGGCTGTAATAAGAGAGAAGCTTGCTCGGGTACTGAGGTGCTAAACCATTCAGGGCCTTGCAGGTGATCAGCCAAATTCTAAAGATTATACAATATTTAATAGGCAGCCACTGCAGTTTTGACAGAACTGGGCTAATGTGGTCATTGTTCGTTCTCGTAAGGACTCTGGCTGCTGCATTGTGGACTAGCTGCAGTTTTTTAATTAAACCTGCAGGGCAGCCACCTAATAAGGCATTGCAATAATCAAGTCTTGATGTCATGAATGAATGAATTAATATTTCTGTTGTTGACATAGAGAGCATGTGTCATAGTTTTAATATTTTTAAGGTGAAAATAATGCAGTTTTACAAATATTGGAAATGTGGTTTTCAAAGAACAAATTACTATTGAAAAGGACACCCAGATTCTTAGCTGATGTAGCAGGCTTTATAGAGCACCCATCAAGCCTAAAACAGTATTCTATGTTGTTTTTGTGGAAGATTTTGGTCCAATAATTAAAACTTCTGTTTTGTCTGAATTTAGTAGTAAAAAAAGTTGCTAGTCATCCAAGATTTAATATCGACTATACATTCTGTTAGTTTGATAAAGTTGAGAGCTGGCACCTCAGTAAACACTGGGTGATTATTACTCCGCAATATCACCAAACCTTCAGCCTGTGGTCCCGCCTGACTTTCCTAGATGTTCCCTTAGGACAGGTGTAAAGACACATAGTTGTGTCAAGCATAGGCTGGGGCGCCGTGTGCAACGAGCACGCAATGTAGGTGCTCTGAACATGGCACCACCTGTGTTGGCACATAAATTGCCCGGAGCTGCTAGCAGTCCTGTTTGCCCTGCAGAGGTTCTTATGTTTGATCCAGGGCAGATATGTTGGTCCGCACGGACAACACAGTGACAGTGACAATCTGGTCCACCCAGTGTACATTTTTACATCCATCTGTCTGCTATTTCGATTTTTGGTATTATATGATTTTATTTAAAACAAACACCAAACTACACCTTAAAGCATCAGTACATAGCCGGTCATGTAACAGCAGATTGTTGTTAGAGCTGCTATCAGTAACTTATGTTACTTAATGCCTCCATGTTAATTTCTTATATTCAGAACCACAAACATCATGGCATTATCCATTTAGACAGTTTCGTCACTTAATCATTTAGCTTTTCATTTACCAATCATCGTCATGGTTACAGATTGCAGCTTTAACTTGCCAGAGGAGAACTGGCCCTCCCTGCCTAGCCTGTTTCTCACAAGGTTTTTTTTGTCCAGTTACTTTTTACTGGAGTTTGGGTTCCTTGTCACTGTCACCCTGTTGGCTTGCTTAAAGGGAGTCTGCTGACACTAGGTTACACACCCCATCCAGGAAACACTGTAATATTAGAAATTATATTGCAATTATGTATATGTGTATGTGTTTGTTTATACAAGTTTCAAAATACAGTGTAAATATCCTTGGATATTTTTGTCTTTTGTACAGCTGCTTTGCAACAATGCTTTATAAATAAACTTGAACTTGAACTTGACAGTGGCCTATATCAACCACCAGTGTGGAGTACAGCTTGTTGCCAGCTCCTCTGTGTTGAGTAAGTGGTGGATCGAGTCACATCCCCGGTCACCTTAACTGCACAGCTGATGTGTTGTGCACAGGTTCGGTACAAAGTCCAGAGTTAGCAGGTCTTTTACCAGTGGTGACTGACACTATCACTCAGGCTAAAGCCCCCTCCACTAGGCAGCTCTATGTCTTGAAGTGGTGTCTTTTTGTGGATTGGTGCTCCTTCGTCAGGAGGACCCGCAGAAGTGCAAGATTAATGTTGTGCTGTCTTTTCTACAAGAGCACCTGGAGAGATGTCTGAGATGTTTGAGAGTCTCCCTCCACTCTTAAGGTCAATGTGGTGGCCATCTCTGCATGCCATGACACCATTAGGGGTAGGCCCTTGGAGCAGCATAACCTGGTCATTACGTTGCTGAGAGGTGCCAGGTGGTTAAACCTTCCTAGACCTTACCTCATCCTCTCTTGGGATCTATCCGTGGTTCTGGAAAGATTATGGAGGACCCCTTTTAAGCTCCTACAGAAAGCTGATATCAGCGCTTTTCGCTGAGGACAGCTCTTCTAGTGGCGCTTACCTCCAATAAGAAAGTTGGGCACCTCCAGGCCTTCTCTATGCCTAGTGACTGCCTGGAGTTCGGGCCAGGCTTCTCCCATGTGGTTCTAAGACCCCTGCCTGGCTACGTGCCCAAAGTTTCCACTACTCCCCTCTGGGACCAGGTGGTAAACCTGCAAGCAGCCCCAGATAGGAAGGAAGACCCAACCCTGTCCATGCTGTGTCCAGTGCATGCATTATGCATTTATCTGGAACATATGGAAAGCCTTAAGCGCTCTGACCAGCTCTTTGTCTGCTTTGAAGGTCAGAAAAAGGGGAAGGTGGTCTTCAAACAGAGGTTAGCCCATTGGACTGTAGAGGCCAGTCACACTGACACCAGAGACCCCTGGGTATTACAGCATACTCCATGAGGGGTGTTGCATCCTTCTGGGCTCTGGCTGGGGTGCCTCACTCGCAGACATATGTAGAGCTGTGGGCTGGTCTACACCTAACACCTTTACAAAGCTACAACCTTCGCATGGACCCAGTCACATCCCATGTTCAGGGTAATTAAACAGTGACTGGGTGGCTCTATCACTTGCTCCCATGCCCTTCCCCTCTTTGGAGGTGATAATATGTGCCATTCCATTCGTTCTTGCAGAGAACACCTTAAGGGTGAGTTTCTAGAACCTTCAGTGAACAACTTGGCTGAGGTGTTGTTTACTAGGCCTGGTGTGCATTGCCCTCATTGTAGGTAAGCCCGTTTACCAGTGCTCAGTGCTCCATATGTGTGGATTTCCCACTCCTAGGTAACCCTGTATGATGTATATATCCACAGTACAAGTTTCCCCATCGATAAACCATGCATCTTCCCCTCAGTAGAGTACCTTTAATTCGCTGCTAAGTCTAGGCACCCTCTCAGTGGTAGGGACTCTCTCAGTAGTTTTCCATATGTGTACTACTGGCGGGTATGTCCATGTGTTGTATCTACCACATGACATCTATTACCAATAGGATTTGATCTCCGTAGTGTTCCACTCATCAACATTTTCAATTTATTTAAATATATTTAATTTAGGTTTATAATGGTTTATAAAGGTTTATAGCAAATTTAGGTTTATAAGGGCTCTGCTTCTCACCTTGTTAATGACAAGGAATTGTAGTTTGTGAGTAAAGCTCACAAATTCCTCCAAGTCAGCAGCCTCCATAATAATCTTATGATATGTGCTGTACAATCAAGTCAAAATTGCTACGTGGCATTTAGGCAGTGTATTAGTGAAAGTGCTTTTTTATCAAAACAAATGCAAATTGCATTGTGAATGACAAACACGTGCTTTAGCTTGGAACATTAAGTGCAAGTGTGAGTGCAGGCCAGCTACTGCTTCCATATAACCCAGCAGCCTCTGTGATTGCCCTGGGCTAGACTAATACTGCCCATAGAGGTAATGACTGAACATGCAGGAGACAAATAAGTCAAATACCTTCTGTTTCTCTGATTTGGGGAAAGCACACTCTGTAATGTAATTCAGAAAATGGATACCCTAGAATCACAATGATGACAGAACTGCATTTATGCACTTTTAAATGTGTGAAGTGACAAAAGGGCTGTCTGAAAGGAGGAATTTAACACTACATTGTTTCACACCCAAAAACTAACCTGACGTACTTCCTGTATTGGATCTGTAACATGAAGTTTAACCAACAAAGTCTTATCTACCTTACTTACCTGTTTGTCCTCAGAGTACAGTTCAGGAAATGCAGAGGTAAGATGGCGCCGAGCCAGTAGTGGTTAATAAGCAAGGAGTAGAGATTTGAACTTTATGCACGCAGCAACTGGTAGCCAATGAAGGGAAATGAGGAGAGGTATGACATGCTTCTGCTGGAAGGCCAGCCAATAAAGCTTTGCAGTAGTCCAGCCTAGATATGACAAGGGCCTGGACAAGGAGCTGTGTTGCATGTTCTGTGAAATAAGGTCTGATTTTTCTAATGTTATACAAGGCAAATCTGCATAACCGGTAATGTGATGAATGTTGTCTTTAATCTGTCGATTTTATCTCAGCAATTTATGAGTACCCAGACTAGAGTAGAGAAATACGAGCACCACCAAAGACATCAAGGCTTCCCACAACTTTCATGATAGGATAAGTGCCTTGGTTGTCAGGCTATTAAGGTATCAATACTCAACATACAAACAGACTCCACCATCCTTGTTTCAGACTAACACCAGGGTGATGCCCACATTGAATTTTTTTTTTCCCCTGGATGTATTAAAGATTTCAAGATTTTGCATCATGAAAGAATCATTAAAGCTCATTAGCCAGTGCCATTTGGCTGGCAGTGTGTGCTTCATGAGGGGGAGTAAATGAAGATGGATGTCCTTGAGGATCTCATTCATAAAGGACTAGAAAAAAGTCCAAAAGACATAATCAAATATTTTTAATGACCTGTGATAAAAGTGGCTGTCAATCATCCCCCATCCACCCAGGAGGAGCTCCTCTTTATAATTTCCAGGGGGGTTAGCAGAGTACAGGCAGCCATTGGTGTGTTAGTGACAAACTGTGAATTTTTTTTCTTGACATTCCTTAATGTCCCCCACCTGGATGAGAATGGAATTGGTAATCTCCTGCTGTCTGTCATCAGTGGCCATCAAAGCATATGACCAACAAACTTGAAAAAGTCTTTCAGATGTTTCTGTCTAATGCTATTTTTTATTAATTAAAATTAATAAAATTAAAATTTTGTAGGTTGTGCTATTGATTTTTCCACACTTAATTCTGAAACCTATATCAAATGTAAGCAGGTATATAAGGATGACTTTGTCAAATTGCAAGTTGCAAATTTCTTATACCCCTGTCTCATAAGATGTTGTTTCTCTATGTGTAAGCACATCTTGCCTATTATACCTATTATGTTTGACTATATGTTGCAGTCTCAGAAGTACATACTGTTTTAGTTGGCAGTCTGAATACATTACACTCTCATAAACCACTAAGAGAAGTACAATCCTTTGCATATAATGACAGGTATTTCTAATGCACGTCCATTTATTCGTGCATTAGAAATAATCCAAATGTCCATTTTAATGCACGTCTCGTTCCCTTCAGGAAACATTGGTTACATACATAACATGAGACATTCCTTTTCAGGAACTCGAGCTGCGTCAAAACGCTTTCGGAATCAGATGCCCACTATTTCATACTGAGGGTTTTCCCTGCCCTCTGTGTGAAATTGCACAGAATAGGGCATGAGAACAGAAAACCTAGGAGTGGCTTGCATATCGAGGCCATAGTGCCTCACAAAGGTCCGTAGCGTCACAGATGTCCTTAATTGGGACACCTGCATAAAAGCCCTTAGAGGCCACCATACCCCGAGTAGAGTGAGCCTTGGTCCCCTTAGGTGGGGGAATACCAGTGGACACATATGAGATGCGAATAGCATCAGAAATCCAGCGACTGAGTGTCTCCTTGGTCGCGGGGAGACCGCGCTTATGATTACCAAAACAGACAAAAAGCTGGTCATATTAATGCCACTGCTCAGTGGATGTATGGGAGGAGGACAGAAGGCCTGTAGAACGACAGGCTGTAGTATATTAGAGGGTACTTTAGAAGTATACCCCAGTCTTGGGTATTAAAAGGCTTTGGCCAACCCGGGCGCAAAGTCTAAATATGAAGGTGCCACAGAAAAGGCCTGAAGGTCACCCACTCTCCTCAGAGAAGTGATTGCCAACAGAAATGCTGTCTTGATAGACAGAAAAAGATTCGTGATGGGCTCGAAAGGTGGAGCACAAAGAGCTTCTAGTACCATGGCCAGGTTCCAAGGTGGGACACGAGGTCGTACCTGGGGCCTCAGCCTCAGTGCACCTCGGAGGAAACGAGAGACCCAAGGGTGTTTACCCACTGTGTAGCCACCTATTGAAGCATGGTAAGCAGATATAGCCGCCACATAGACCTTCACAGTGGAATGATGGTTAAACCTGCAGCGAATCGAGCCTGCAGAAACTCCAGGACTGCATTAATGGTGCAGCTGACTGGGTCCAGCTGGTGTTCTCTGCACCATGAAGTGAACAACTTCCGGGCATAAAGTTTCCTCATAGAGGGAGCTCTGGAATGCAAAATGGTC
The DNA here is from genome assembly GCA_036877625.1 of Ambastaia sidthimunki. Classification (NCBI taxonomy): domain Eukaryota; kingdom Metazoa; phylum Chordata; class Actinopteri; order Cypriniformes; family Botiidae; genus Ambastaia; species Ambastaia sidthimunki. The sequence continues at coordinate 28,881 of JAZGTK010002246.1, forward strand.
TCAACAACCTCATTTGAGAGACCAGAAGCTACAAGTTGCACCCACAGCTTTCACAATTCTGGGCAGATGTGTAAAATGGCACCTTAGACATAATTAGGCAGGCAAGGGTCAAACACAATAATCAGGAACAACAAAGGTAATCCAGAAACGTAGGCAGGCGGCAGGCAAAATGTGAAATCCAAAACGCAGGCGAAAGTCCAGGGGCAGGCGGCTAACAATCAATAACAAGAAGGCAGTCCAAAAACACAAACCAGAAACCAGAAATCACAGGAGAGAATGCTCAGAGACGTTAGCCGGGGCAAAACGAGACTTCGCCCCGAGCAGCAGCACAGGTGAGTTTATATATTGTCTTTAATGAGACTAATCGCCGCCACCTGTGGCAGGCATGGTCCCAGCGCAGGTTTCTGGGTAATGTAGTTTCATGGCAGACCGGAGCGGAGTACGGAGGACGAAGGAGCCTGGTGGAGCTGGCGGAATGACGGGACAGGGTGGAGACGAGGGAGCTAGGTGGCTGAGCGAAGCGGCAGGGTCCATGGGCTGAGGCAGAGACCAGGATTCTCGGATCGGAGGGGAAGCAGAGGGATCCTCCGGCCGCGGCGCTGGCAGAGGCTGGAAGGACCGCAGCTCACCCACCGCGCAGGTGTTGTCCTGAGGGTGAGCGGAGGGCATGACAGCTGATGTCAGCGACGTGGCCGGTGTCTGCAAAACAGGGAGGGTGGGTGGGAGCGCCTGCTCCAACCCCAAAATAACAGAATTAACACCGGAAAGAGCTCACCCTCAGTGCTCTCACGGCGAGCACAGCTTTCCTCCTCTACGATGTCCACCACCAGCTCGGACGTCTGCTCCTGCCTCCGATCTGGCGATGCTTGGTTGGCCTCAGCTTCAGGAACCTCCGGAACAGGCTCGGGCACTGGGACCTCCGGAACGGGCTCAGGTACTGGGACCTCCAGAATGGGCTCAGGCACTGGGACCACCAGCCGGGAGCTGCGCAGAACCATGAGGGCGTCGAAGGCGGCGTTGGACTCCTGCGAGGTCTGCCTGAGCGCTTCCATCATGGCCAGTAAATGGTTCATATGCTCCGGGTCAAAAAATGGGCTTGGAGCTTGAGCAGGTGGGTTCTCAGGCCACAGTGGGTAAGCTGCTGGATCGTTTGGCAGCAAAGTCTTCTGTAACAAAGGGTCAATGGCACAGGGATACGCAGCATTTTATTAAACATAGACATAATCAGGCAGGCAAGGGTCAAACACAATAATCAGGAACAACAAAGCTAATCCAGAAACGTTAACCAGCGTGGGTTTGGGCCAGCCGAATGTCAATTTAAAAAGAGTCAATAGGCTGCGGATTAAGTGACTACGTGACTTATTTGATAGATGCATTACACCATCAAAAAGATGTACGACACAAATTGATTTACAAGTTTTAAAAATGGTATATGAGATGTATCAGGTCCGCTTGGTATGCCTGCAACACACCCAAGGTGTACATCTTTATGTATATCTTCTTATTATTCTTGACTCTAAACATTTGTACAATTATTTGTACAATTAGAGGATCTAATATGTGAGGAACGAGATAGGGACTTTTTACAATACAATTCTATGGGCTGCCATAGACACAAAAGCAGAAAAAGAAGAAAATCAACAAGAAAAAATTAAAGAAAACAAGCAAACCTATTACAACAGAATTTATAACTGTAATGAAGGGTCAGAGGCATTGGGATCCATGTGCAGCAGTATTTATTGAGAGTAGTCAAACAGGCGAGGTCAGTGCCAGCAAACAGATACAATAAGGGCTAAGCAGAGCAGAAACAATAGACAGGCAGGGGTCGAGGCAGGCAGCAAGATACACAATCCAATAACAGAGCAGAAGGTCGGTGCAGGCAGCAGACAATCAAAAAAACAGTAAACAATTCAAAAACGGTACACAGGTAAACAGAGCTGCAAGGGAAACCGCTCAGTAATGATCACCGTGGCAAATCAAGACTTCGCAATGAGCCTATGCTAGAGTCTGGCTTATAAACATGAGTAAATGGGTAACAGGTGTGGAGTAGTAGCCTCTCTGTGAACGGCTTTGGACATGAGGAGGTAAGCGCCGGGGCCTTACTCAGATGAGTCCGTTGGAACTCCTTTGTTAGTGTGGGGTCGAGGATATCTCCCGCGTTGACCCAGGACTGTTCCTCCGGGCCGTACCCCTTCCAGTCAATGAGGTACTGGAGTATGCCACCCCGTAGTACCGAAGTTCTCGAACTCGGTATGCCTCCTCTCCATCGACCATGATTGGGGGAGGTTGTTCCCTGGGCTCCCCTACTGCCTCTTCAGCCGGGCCACCAGCGGGTTTCAAGAGTGATACAAGGAGGGGTCAGACCTGTGGATGGTTTTGGGAGTTTTGGGATGGAGTTGTGGTTTTGGGTGTACTCAGCCCACATGAGGTATCGACTCCAGTCCGTCTGTTGTTGTTGACAGTATGACCTGAGGAGCAGATAATCTCTTGGCTAAGACACTCAGTTTGATAGGGTGGTATGCGGAGGTGAGACTTATGTTTATATTAAGTTGTTTAAAGAGTGAGGTCCAAACTCTAGACATGAACTGGGGACCTCGATCGGATACGATATCCTCGGGCATGCCATAGAATCTAAAAGACATTGTTACATAGTTCGGCTGTTTCAAAGGAGGTTGGGAGCTTTGGAAGAGGGATTAATCTACAGGCCTTGAAGAAGCGTTTAACTACCTGTGAGGATTGTGGTGTGGCCTTGAGAATTGGGTAGATCGGTGGTAAAGTCTATGGTGATATGTGACCAGGGTCTCTGTGGCATAGGGAGTGGCTCTCTGAATTGGTGGATTGTGGGATTTCATCAGTCTGACGTGACAGGGCATCGACCTTCGTGTTCTTGGATCCCAGGCAATAAATGACTTTGAAATTAAATCATTTGAAGAACAAGGCCCAACAAGCTTGCCTGGGATTCAGCCTCTTGGCTGAGGAGAGGTACTCGAGATTCCTATAGTCAGTTAACACTGTGAATGGGTGAGTGGCCTCCTCTAGCCAATGCCTCCACACCTCCACGATTATCAACATCATAATTTCTCCAATGTTTTGGAAAAGTACACACAAGGAAACATTTTGGCGTTAGAACCATTGTGTTGTGATAGCACAGCCCCAACTCCAGTATTTGATGCATCTACTTCCACAATAAATGGGTACTCTGGGTCCGGGTGCTTGAGTATTGGGGAGGAAGTGAAACGTGTCTTGAGATCTTGGAAGGCTTGTAATGCCTCAGGTGTCCAGGTGAGTCTAGCTGATTGACATTTGGTTAATGAAGTAAGGGGAGCTGCTACAGAGCTAAAGCCTTGAATGAAATGTCTGTAGAAGTTTGCAAACCTGAGAAATATTTGTTTTTCTTCACTGTGCGGTGTTGTGGCCATTTGATCACGGCTTGGACCTTCTTATTGTCCATTGCTACTCTACTTAGGTTCGGTGCAGTGAGGAGGCAGCTGTGACACTCTCTTTTTACTGAAAGCCTCCATTAAATCTGCATACTCCCTAGGAGTTGTGGATTCTTGAGTGTTGTTAGTCAGAATCAAAATCAGAAATTGCTTTATCGGCCAAGTGTGTGTAAACACACAAGGAATTTGTTGTGGTTTATATAAGCTCTTGGTACATAGAAGACATACACATGACATGAGAACAGGGAGAACAATAGGTAAGTAGAGAAAATGAAATAAAAATATAATGGTAATAATAATAATGTATACATTTGAAAGATCTACAGTGCTCAGCATAAATGAGTACACCCCACTACATTTGTCAGAAAACCTTTAGTTTGATTTGTTAATTTGCACACACAAAAAAGTGATTTTCCTAACAAATTCATTCAAGCCCATGTTGCAAAAATGAGTACACCCCAATTATAGTCTTAAGAGAAAAGCCACACTTACAAAATTCTAATTAACAGGCATTCAACCACAGGTGAGTCTAATGATTCATTTAAGAGGTGTCCAGCAGACAGGTGACTATAAAAGGGCATTACTTAACAA
>JAZGTK010002247.1:4755-32895 GCA_036877625.1 Ambastaia sidthimunki
ACACACACACACACACACACACACACACACACACACACACCTTTACTTGTGGTATGCGTGCCTAATCACTGACCTTACAGCAGATGAGACAGATATTATGATGTAGCAGTTTATCAGAAGGTTTGACTCTGATACACTGTAACTACAGTAAGGCATGACAAAATCAAATCCCTACACTACAGGGAAACTACATCATTAGTGCCCAACAACACACTGAACTAGAGTGGAAGAGTTTAAAGCTAAATACAGTAAATGTGTGTGTGTGTGTTTATGTGTGTGGTCCTTATATTCAATACATTATGGAGACCAAATGTACCTACAAGTATAGTAACACCAGTACATTTTTGTTGACATGTTAAGTGCTTATAAATAATCAGAATGCTCTTAATCAGAATGGTCTTCTTGGAAAATCTAAAATCAGGGCACAGAACGTTTTTGTGATGGGTAGGTTTAGAGGTGGGGTTAATGTATGGAAACAGAATACACAATTTGTACAGTATAAAAACCACTACATCGATAGAATGTTCCCATAAAACATGAAAACTCAACGAGGGTATAAGTGTATGGACAGGATGGACAGTATGGGTATAATAGGGGACTGCTGTAACAGCAGGAGTGACACATTCAAAATAATACTGATAACCTGCCAGACATTAACACAAAATACATTTTTCATATTAAATCAACACGATAACACATTCTGAAAAGTAATAGCTGTTTCTAACTGTTAAAATCATATAATACTGAAATAAATGTCAGTAGTTTGTTGCTGACAATCAGTAGTTCTACCTTGGTGTGAAATAGGACAATAACATTTTTTCATGAAATTCAACCACATATCCCTCCAACTTTTATACTTTTACATTACAATCCCAAATACACCCACCATGTTCAGGCTCTGGACTGTGCCGTCTCTTTAAAAATGGCCCTGAAAAGGGCACTGTTTCAGCAAATCAAGATTACACATTACTAACAAATAAACATCAACATTAATGAAGTCAGCTAGGCTCAAAGACATTTTAATAAGTTATTTGTTATTATGGGTGTTATTTATCTGATATAAATGTGCATAAAAGACTAGAGCATATCCTGCAATTGGATATCCATGTTAGTTAGCATCCGAGAGAAAAATATCTGATTGGCATTTGTGTTGGGATTTGACCTGCATTTACCTTTCATAGCATTCTATTAAAAAAACTTCTGTACACTCATGACCATAAAAACATCCCTAAAAATGCATCTTTTGGGACTAATCTCGCAAAAAAAAATCCAGGAAACATTTATAACAAGACCTCAAAAAAGTCAAATAAATACATAAATAAATTATTAGTATATTTAATGTATTTTGCATGAAGAAAATTAACCCTATCTTTGTACCATTAAGATTTTGTTTGCATTGTGACATTAGTTTTATGACAATTAAGTTCATTTCCTACAATATTCTTATTACTGTACTGTATACAAATCCATTTTTATGGATTTGTATATCATTATCACATTTCTCATCATTAAACTATAGCTATAACTGATAGCGTAATGAGAACAATTGCACAATGTTCCAAAAATCTTAAATCACAAAAATAGGCTTTATCCAATCTATGCTAAATATAATTTATTTATTTGATTTTGGGCTGAAATGACAGACACGTTCTTAACAGTTTTTGTGAGATTAAGTCTTTGACTGGAGAAACAAAAGTGAAGTGTGAAGAAGGCAAAAAAATGGATTGGTGACAAGGTCTGAATTGCATTCTCTTTGATGTGTATGTGTTTTTTTACTACTTTACTAATAATTTACTTGCGTTGTATTGATATATTTTGGCTCTTTGTTCCTGCCATGTGATTGGTTGAGGTGACTGACATGTCTACACACGAGTGAGGAAGGCCAGATTGAGGCTGCTGGGGATCTGAATGGTCTCCAGGGCCAGTGAGGAGGGGTTAAAAGGGAAGGTGACAGGGTAGATGAGTTTGGTGTCCATCAGCAGCTGCGGTGATTCCTTCCGATCCCGTAAACGAGTCTGACAGATAAAAACACAGCATTAATACATCCACAGATAAAAACTGGACTGAGGTAAAGCCAGCTACTATTTTGCTACACCATTTATACTGTGATACACATGTACAGTGTTCCTACACCCACCCACAGTGTGAGGATGCATCTGACACATACCTGTATAGTTCTAATGAACGTTACTGACACACGCTCTTCAAACGCATTGATAGGCGTGTACAGATTCAACACCTTCACAATCTGAACAGAAAAAGACAGAGATGATAAGAAAATGTGTGACTATGTGAGGGAGGGAGTGAGAGATGCAATAGTATATGTGCGGGACAGAGAGTGAGGGCTAGTGTGTGTGTGTAAGAGAGAAAGAGACAGAGAGTCTGTGTGTGAGAGAGGGCGAGAGACTGTGTGTGTGTTTAAAGAAGAGAAAGTGTGTGTATTACCTGTGCTGTGGAGAGAGCGTTACACATGGAGCAGATAGCCTCTGCATCCTCATCAGTTTTCTTCTTGACCTGCAGCAGCTGTGCGGCCTGAATCAACGGCTCCAGCGTCTCTTTAGCACCGCAGGTCATGAGGTTTTTATCTCTTAACCACTCCTCCAACTGACTCACATTATACCTGAGCACACAGACAACCACACCCATGTTTACTTATCTATCTAAATGGGGACATTTCATAGACTTGCTTTTAAACACAGGTAGTTATTAACACTATAACCTAACCCACACTCTAACACTTATGTATTTAATATTCTTATTTAATATTATTACATTTAAAAATTGCCATTTGTCATGTCCTCTATTTGTTTAACACTTTATACAGAATGTTTTAGCAAATTTACAGTAGAGTTAATAAAAGTGTCTTTAAAGGAATAACCTTGGTTATAACTGTTTTATAGCATAAACAGTTAAATGTGTCAAAGATGTTGGACAATTTATGCGCTGAATAGTCACATGTATTCTTTTGGTGATGGAAGGGGGTTAATGTGTTAAAGCAAAAGCACATACATTTATTAGTCATTACAACTCGAATCTCGAAAAAGCTTAAAAAAATGTGTAAAAAAAGCAGTTCTCCTTTGGCCAAACTAATAAACATGCTGTGATTTACCATTGCAGGCTGTAATTTCATTTCCTGTATAATATTTATCTAGTCTGCGTTGGTTGAGCCTGATCTACAGTGTACTAATGTTGTCTGTTTACCTGATTTGTGCCTGCACACATGCATCTCTGTCTACCATCATGCAATCTGCGTCTGCGCATATGCGCTCTTGGTCTGTGCTCACCTGATCTATGTTTGCACATATGCGCTCTCTGACTATGCTTACCTGATCTATCTCTGCGCACATGCTCTGTCTGTGCGTACCTGATCTGCAGCCAGCCTGATCCGCAGTGTACATGCGCTCACCTGATCTGCATGCCCTTGCTCCAGGAGCACATGTCTTTACGAAGCAGCAGGTTGTTGAGCGTGACGGCACCGATGATGTAGAACTGCTGCTTAACCACCTGCTTGATGAGCTCGGGGTCCGTTCCATGCTGGCACATGATGGAGTGAAAGGTGTTGAGCTGGCGGATGATGGAGTCCAGCGTGTACGTGCCCTCATCTGCGATACTGGAAGTCCTCTTTCGGAGACCTGTGGGCTTGACTCCTGAAACACCCTGAATGGTTTCATGTTCCAGCATGCCCGAAACTGCCAAGAGCGACACAGACGGATAAATAAATAAAAAGAGAGAGACAGAGAGAAGAAGGGATGCAAAATGGAGGAAGGACACCAAGAGTGCATGTCCTCACCAATCATGGGCTGCAGTATGTTCTCCATGCACTTGATAAGCTGCTGGTAGATCTGAATGGCCAGATCACTCAGAACCTGGCGGTACTCAGCCAGGTCAAAGTTGGAGAGACAGTGTTCATTCTGTTTTGAGGTGTTGTGCTTCATGAATTGCTGAAGAAGGAAGCAGGAAAGATCAGTCCTTTCTGAGTAACATTGTTGACTGTGGCCACATTCATACTGCACCTGAATGTGTCACTACATTTCTGAGTGTTTAACCCTGTTTTACACTGTTTACGACTGTTCTGGGTGATCAGGACGGTCATGTGTGACTATATGCATTATATACTACATCTCTTCCCAGCTAACAGTAAACGTTGGGTATTTGTTTCTTCATGGAAACATTAATAAAACATTCTTACATTCTAAATTGTTAGCTGGGTATGTGACTATATGTTTATAAACTACAAATTATACTTTGGTCAAGTGATCTCAAACATTATGTTCGAGCAGAATGTGCTTTGATTTTTAGACAACAATCTGTTGTTGCATCACATAATGCATAATAAAATACAATACACATAATAATAAAAAAATAAAAAATAAAGTATGGGCTCAAATCTAATCTCTCTCAATCACTACTTATGATCCACTAGAAGCGTGTGACGGTGTTTGTGTGTACAAAAACCCTGTCCATTGTCTGCATTTTCTTATTTTTACATTTTTTTGGTGTTCAGGTGTGTAGCCCCCTGCCAAAGACACCACACAGGGTAGGAAGCGTGTGCTGCTAGCGGTGCCCCACTCAGGAGGAGGGGGCACTTTACAAGTGTGAATATGAGTGTGTATGAGTGTGTGTGTGTGTGAAATCTCACGTCATCTCCGCTGTACTGTTTCAGACAGTGCAGGAACCGACATGTGTTGGACAACCAGAACGAAACCGTCTCAAAGTCATCACCTCGTTTCTGAAGACAAAAAAACAGGGATGAGTACAATAAACAGTAAGTTACTCTGTTTTCTAGTACTATTCAGAATGAACCTGCTTCCCACTGTGAGTCGGTTAAGTTAGGTTAAGGATTTTTATACTGAGGTAATCACATTTTCTATCCCATCCTCCTAATCCAGGGGTGTCCAGTACTGCTCCTGGTGGGGCCAGTGTCCTGCAGAGTTTAGCTCCAATCCTAATCAAACTTTGAACCAGCTCAACTTGCAGGCAGGTATGTTGAGGAAAGTTGGAGCAAAACTTTGCAGGACCCTGGCCCTCCAGGAGCAGGAAAATGTAATTAGCTTAGCATAAAAATCATTACATCTATGAAGAGTCCCCATAAATCCTATATGCAAGTATGTATGTGTGTGTGTATGTATGTATGTGTGCTTTGAGACCTTGAGGATCTTCTTAATGCTATTGATGGTAGAGGTGAGGAGAGACCGCACTTTCTGGTCATCGTTAATGTAGTCGGCGTGACGTAGACACATGAAAAGAATGTATGAGGGCAAACCCGGAATCAGGTTGACTGCCACACCGCGAGGCTTCAGCTCTGACACAAACACACACATCAATCAGAGATGCAACATTTCAAGCTGCATTTAAACTTCCAGCATGAGCACCACAAGTCAATGTGTCCAAGCATTGTTTGTGTTTGCATGAGTGTGTGTACAGAGGCCACACAAAGTATTCAAACTAAAACTTTTGCTTGAAAAATGTACTTTTGATTTTATTTTTTAAGTAAGTAATATTTTGTGACATTTACATTTTTTAAATTTTGTTTAAATGCCCAAATACCTTTTGGGTCACTGTATGTATATGTGTGCACATAGTATGTGTATGTGTCTGTGAATTACCAAGTATGAGATTTTTGACCAGTTTTAGCTCATCCTCTTTCTTGTACTCTAGCATTCCCTGGAAATCTTTCTCTCTGCGTGGAATGTTCACTGGGTGAACGGGCTCGTCAGCTGTCTGTCCTGGAGACACGTCCATCTGACCACCTATAACACACACACAAACATATATCATCAACACAGATTTAAAATGCTCATTTTATACATTTGACAGCTGCAAGTGAACTGAAGTGCCATACCTTCAAGATCATTGATCTTCTTGGCAAAGACTTTGAGCTGTTTCTTCAGCTTGCGGACCGTCTTGTCCTGTTTCTCTAGCTGCTCCATGAGATCCTGCAACACCAGAGACAGACATCCCATCATCAGGACACACTATCATCAGGACATCTCTATAGCAACTTAGTAAAGGCAGGCGTTATTTTAATGAATCAGACAAAGCAGGTCAAAGGAGGATCATCTGCAACAAATCAATCTGAAGATAAGAGATTAAGAAAACAGACTTTTATCCGCCCATGCAGGAAGAGAGACATTTTAACAAAAATTATTGTATCAAACTCTCACACTCTCATAAAAGAGCATCCTGTCCAATTGATGATTAAAATGATTCATTTTTATTAAAGTCAACCAGAACTGCTATCTGCAACTATGTGGTATATGTCTGTATAAGTATTTGAGTATATATATATACATACATACTCAAATACTTATACAGATTTAATTTTTTTTCTGGATATTAAATCTTTGTTTTTCCATATGGTTGAGTAAAGTTTGGTTTGTTATACAGTAGATTAACACACTTCTGATTTTGTCGTAAAATATAACGTAATACAATATAATGTTATATGGTATAAAATACAATGTTCTTGAGAAATTTGGAAAGATTCTGACAGTGAGAGAGAGACAGAGATTAAAACTGTGCTGATTCATAATGCTGTGGGTTAAACACACAGTCAGAGCTGAACACACCGGAGATTCTGTGACATACACCAGTGTCTGTTAGTGTTCAGATACACGTGCACACACACACACGTGCGCACACACGCACACACACACTCCTACATACAACCATCCTGCGTAACATGCTGATTCTGTAGGCCTTATATTCCTTTGGGTCATCAGAGTGAAGTTCCTGTGAAGGAAACACATCAGATGAACTCTGCACGGATGTCCTTACAGAACCCTGTTGCTCGTACTTTACCATATTACTGTTCAAATACGAAAGAGTTTGAAAACCAAATGAGTATCGCCACTCACATTTCTTTTAAGAAAACACTAACAGCATATATCTTGCTAAAACGATCATTGATTACAATGAGGTGAAAATGATACATAATATAAATATATATATATATAAATTAATATGAGGAAAGAATAACACAAGACATTAACAATGCCTTCCAATGTTTAAAGATGAAGAAAAATGTATATTTGGCATTGAACTAGTGTGCTGATGGGTTATTAAGCTCACTCATCCTGTATCGTATACTACTATATGACATGAATGCACTACAAACTATTTTTTGCAGTTTGTGGTTGCAAATGGCGTAACATTTAAGTTGTTACATGTAATGCAATGTTCTAAGAATGAATATTACATTATGCTGATAAAACTTTTGTGATTTATTTATATATCTTTATACATTTTTCAATATGTTTTGGTTGTTACACAGCAGTCTGAAACATTGTCCACATTATAATTAACAAAATTTTTAACATGAAAATCATATTAAATTTCAGTAAAATAGATCAAACTAAAACTTTTTTTTAAAATTTAGTCTTTACTCCTGATCAGAAAATGAACTATTTTGAAATGTTAAGGGCTTTCTGCTAAGGATGTGTGTGTGTGTGGAGGGAAATGTTAAGGGTGTACTGTACTGTATGTACTGACCAGGTTTTCGTTGGTAAGGCGTGTAATCTCATGCTGTAGACTGGCCTCGATTCTGGCCTCTGGAGGAAGCTGAAGGTTTTGAGCCAACAGCTGCTGCTGACGATTATTCTCCTCTTTAACACTCTGGAGCTCTCCACGCAAAACCTCCACCTCATTCTCATGAGACCGCCGCTGAGCCTGCAGCTGGGACTCCAACAACCTGCAGACAGAGACAGAGAAAGAGAGAGGGGGAGAGAGACTCTATAAGTTATTATAGAGTCTTAACCAAAAATACAGAGCCAGTTTTTTCCTTATTTTAGCATTAGCATTAGTAGTTTGCTGTCAATTCGGTCATCATTCACTCACTTTCATATCATTCTAAACCTGTATAATGAATCTTCACACACTATTTCTATACAACAAGAGTTCACAGTGGTCACATCTGTCGAGCTCCAAAACAGATAAAAAGGTGGGAAATTTTCAGCAAATTACATACTATATTTCTGTCTTCACCTCAGCTACCAAAGTTACTCTTTTAGAAGGTGTAACACAAGAGTCATACAATCCATGTGTATGATTATTTAATGGTGGTTTTGGAGCATAAAAACAATGTCAATATGTTACAATATGTTTTCATTTTATGGCAATATGTTACTATATGTGACCCAATCTGGCAAAATAAGTCGGATGTCGCAAATGTCAAATTGTAATTTGGTTCAATAAAAAGAGGAGACCATAAGCTTTAAAATGATATCCTAGTCAAAGCCATAACTTGAATGGTTTTGAAGATATACCCTTTTTTTTGCCCGTTTTTTGTTGATATCTTTAAAAATCCATTCCATTTAAATGTATAAACTATTATTTTACAGCTTAATTTGACCAAAGACATTTGTATACATATAAATGATATTAAACCAGGCTGAAAGTATTTATTTAAATAAATATTTTAAAATACAACTACAACACATTTGGCGTTCAGACGCTTATCCACAGCGATCTCCATAAACCTTAACATGAACTGCAAATGACTTGTAAACAACAATAAAATATGCTCACCACGCTGGGATCAGGAAAGAATAAAGAATGTAAAGCAATCTGGATGTTACTTGATCGTTTAAAGTCTTAACAATAAATCTTGTGCTGTGCGTCGGTTTTCCTCTTGAATGATTCAGAATTACATGCGCTTTAAAGCATCGCATTCTTAAAGGGGCAGAACCCAACACGGAGCGTGCGTGCGACTTCCGACTCATTTTGCCAGATCTGGTCACATATGTTATTTTATGGCAAAGAGCTGCATGAAGATTCTTGAGGAACAACCTACTGTGTTAAAGTAAATGATGACAGAATTGTAATTTCTGGGTAAACTATTCCTTTAACTAGGGTTGAGAAACTTGCATAATTTCTTGCACTGCAGCAGTTAGCACTCCATGCAGTTGGAAAAGACACTATTTAACACAATTACACTATTTACACTGCAAGAGTTTCAGTATCAGATATCATGAAGCCTTCTGTGTTTAGGCAGAATGTTCTGCAGGCACTAGTTTGAAGGGAAGTGCAGTCGGCACAATGTTAGATTATTAGATCTTTAAGAAACTCAAAAATCAAAATCAGTATGCAAACAGAGGATGGAGCGATGAGACAACTAAATGCTCCTTCATACATGCTCTTTTTCTCACTCTCTCTCTCTGCTTTTTAACCTGTTTGTTTCCTTTAACCCCTCATATACAAGCCACAGTTCCCCATCCTCATTCAGTTTATGGTAGTCAGGGAAGGGAGAGCTGATGGGGTGGAACAAAGAAAGAAATGTAATGCAAACAAAAAAGGACAAGAGAAAAAAAAGGCCACGTTTGACAGTTTTACAGGTACATTAAGGAAATTGTAATATAATAAGTAAGTCATAAAGATAATAACAATGTAAGTGTGAGTAAATGATGATAAAATGTAAAAAGACTAAACAGAATTAAAATCAAGCAAAATTATTGATGAAGAAGTAATGATGACAAAGTAGACCAAAAGTATAATAAATAACTTAATACAAAAAAATACATATAAGTAGTTAATTCCTCATTAAATTTGTGTTAATACAATAAGTAATTATTACACTGGATTTGGGTATTTAATAGTCAGCCAAAAGCCACATAAGCAGGTTAATCTAGTCAGAATGCTTTGCATATAGCAAAAGTTAAATTCACAATGAGTCATGTGACCAAACACGACCATCACAGCCTGGTTAAACAAAGTGTAAAGCCACTGCCACATGTATTCAAGCGTGCTTAATCTATTTTGCATTGTTGAGAAAGCCAAAGTCTATTTGATCGGATCTTTGAAAGAAAGAATTGATTTCAGCCTCTAACAGCTCACCCACAGTCTGGCCTCAGTCTGTCACTGACAATTTTAAGCATAATGTAAAGAAAACTGGAAAGCATTTTCAGTTTAAAAAAAAAAAATTTAAATAAATAAATAAATCACAAGGTCCACTTTTTGTCAGACCACTAGCTAACAAAACCACACTATAACTACAATGAGCCCTTTTGAGGAAGAACTAATTACAGGATTTGACAAAGTTTGCCAGGTTAGTGACATCATGTTTAAGTGGCTTTTTTTTCCCATTAAATAATCTGTAATCGCTACATGTGACTGGACCAAAAAGTCAACACACTTTAAATTGAAGTTACATCTGAATTCTGCGATGGGCACAAACCAGTTTTTAATATTAGCTTGTCCATCTGTAAAAACAACTGCCTAAGTCTGCTATTTTGAAACACCTTAAACATGCAGAAACGAATATGTCTCCATGAACTACAGATAAGTCATTTGCCATCAGAGTTGAATATTTCAGTTACTGTAGACGTTGAACATTTGGGAATAATACAAATTGTGTGAATATTTACTTATGAGGAAACCACTGAGAAAGTTAAAGATTGTCACTGATCAACCGCCTGTTATATTTTAACAAACATTGTTTCTCTCTATGTCTGTGGCACTGCAGTGTGTTAACCCTGCAAAAATGGAGCTGGATCGTCCTCCTGCAAACCCCATCCCTGCTAACCACAATTCTGGTGATCCTAGTGCTATAAATTTTAAATGACTTAAATAAATGATATAGACGATCTTTTCTTGGTCTCATCAGTCAGTCAGACAATCTTTTCCTGTCTAAGTGGGTGAGTCTTGCCAGAATAAGCTTCAAACTAGATCAGACTTCCAGATACTCAAGACCAGGCTTGTCTTCATTCTTTCTCAGCGACCACCAGAATTAAATATCAGTTTAACAGGACAGCCAATCCCATCATAGAACACAAAGAACACGGCAGCCAATCCTATCATACTAGCCCTTCGGGTTAAAGATCATGTCAGTTAATGGCCTAGCAGAGATTTCCTGTACAACATTAACGTTTTGGCTCTGAAATGAAGCAGAGTTAACGTTCTGCTCTGAGCTGCACACACATGCACTGAGAGAGCCACATCATGCCTGTCCATCTGTTACCTCAACCTGCTCAAAAGATCATTCACTTCAGTCGGCCTGCGTGTAAACCTGGGTGATCTGTGCAGGACAGAGATGAGTGTCAACACAGACAGACAGTCAGAGAGACAGATGGGCAGACAGACAGAAAGACAGACAGTTAGAATGATAGAGAGTAGGAGTGAGAGACAGGCAGAAAGAAAGAAACAAACAAACACAGAAAGAGAGACAGATAGATATACAGAGAAACAGAGATAGAATAATAGGCAGACAAATGGACATACAGTTGACTAATTAAGAGTCATGAGATGCACAAACAGGAAATGTACCTGTTGGTTTCTTTCAGGCCCATGTAGGCCTGCGAGATCTCCTTGGCGTCGGTCAGCTTCTGCACATCCTCAATGTAAGGCAAAGGTTCAGTCATGGTCCCCTGCACACACATTAGCATTTTTTACACCACTGCATCTACTTACATTTTATTTGCAACACACAATTATGTACCAGGTCATTCATTTGAATGAACTATACATGATTACTGTAAAGTACAATTCATGACATTGGACGACTCAATGTTGCTGTGTCAGACAGCTTAAACAAGCAGTACAATGTTTTGATGCCACTAGGCTTCGTGACACTTTTTTGGCTGAATCAAGATATGTTTTCGTTATTTACAGAATCTTTACATTTCTAAAAGATACGCTAACACAAAGGTGTTAAAAGTGACAATAAAAAACAATAAAAAGTGACAATTTATAAATTATTTAATCACAACAATTAATCGTTAGTCAAGTTTCAAAATTGTGACAGCCCTACACACCACACTTAAAGGTGCTACAGTGTTTACACTTTTTGGGAAAATGTTATGAATGGCTTACAAAAGCTGGGTGCACACTGAACAATTTTTTAAATTGCTTCACAGTTATTACTTGTCACAATGTACAGACATGATCGCAATATAAGCCATGTCACACTGTGGGATTTCACTTGTCATTATTGTCAGACTGGACCACAGTCAACACCCATTAAAAATGGACATAGACAAGAAGACTGGAGTATTTTGTTATTAATCCTTGGCAGGTTCTGTAACGGTGAGCCACATTTCACATGCTGAATTGAAGCGGTGAATCCAGTTGCAAACAAAAACAATCTCTAGTGTTAATCATGATCATCTTTTTTTTATTTCAGGCATTTGTAGAAAAAGACAAACTGCAGGACTGTGCCTCAAAACTTCTGCCAAAACATTGAAGGAAAAATTTGATTGCAACCACTAATTGGCTGACTAATTGGCAAATTGTGGCCATCCTACAGTGAGCACCCGACTTGTAGATACTTGTAGATGTAGATACAATTTAAAAAACATCTTTTACAAGATTATTGGCCAGTTCTGAAGTGGAGCTGAATGAAGGTGAACCTCTGAATATAGGCTGTCTAGGCAACATACCTTCTCATCCTGATGTGAATGAAGCAGAAGACAGAGAAACAGATGATGTTAGAAACAGATTTATGAAGAGAACATTGGCAGTGAGAGATATTAGTGCACAAAAACTGGAACGTCTATGTCGATGTTTAGAAGCTGTACAGTCTTATGTTTTTATGATGTAAGACGGAAAAGTATCAAACCTTGTGCTGCATGGCCTCTTTCTGGCTGACGAGTTGAGACCGCAGGATCAGCACCTCCTCCTTACGCACTTCCAGCTCCTCATTGGAGGAGTTCAACTGGTCCAGCAGAACTGTGTACGCAGGAGAACCTGGAGCAGCAGAACTGGCCTCAGCACCTCCTCTAAGAGACTGCCGCATCTGATTTAGATCATGTTTCAGCTTCTTGTTCTCAGACTCCAGCTCCTGTCGCTAATGAAACATTAAATAACAATTTATTAGAATTTTATTATTGGCAATTTTATATATTTCTATTAATATGCAATTTTAATTTTAAGCTGTGAAACACTTTAAACCCTTCAATAGTTTTAATTTACAAATAAAAAAAACCAAAACAAATAAACACACTTCAACAGGCCAAGTTTTTTGAACCATCCAATCAACTACAATCAAGACCTTTAGACTGGAATGGTTTGGCCCAAAGTCCACAGTCATAAATTAAAGTATGTGTGTTTGTTTGTTTACCTTGAGAGATTCATACTCCAGCTCTGCACTGCGAGCCTTCTTATGCTGCTCATCATCCTGACACAAAACACAATTTCAATATTATCAATCACAGGAACAGAGAGTGTATGTGTACATTTATATGTGGTTTATGAGGAATGTGACAAATGTGTATAACAACACAAACATGTTTTAAGAGGACACATCCTATGTCTTCATAATCCAAGACTACATTCACACTGTCATGTCTAAATCAGATTTTTGTGTTGAATGGAATACAATCACATTTAGCAAAAAACAAAAGCACATGAAATCAGATTTTTACAAATCAGTTTTAAAATACAATAATATGTGGTTTAAATTCCTATTCAGATTGCATTTCTGGCAATCTCAATGCTTTTATCAGATTTGCAAAGCTTTTTGCTTACAACATGTCAGACGTCACTTGTGTCTTTATGCAGGTAGTGCAAAATACAACAGGTGGAGATATTTAAAGAAATAAAGTCATGCGTGCTAGCCTCCTACGTTTCTGGTGCTCCTTTATTAGATATTTATTTTTAATTTTTAACTTTATTAGTTGTCCAGCACCGCATCTATTTAATGTCATGTTGTAACATAGTAAATCTCTCCATGTTGTTTTTGGCGCAAACCTACTAACGTCATATCGTTGCCATGGAAACAAGTGCAAATATTACAGAAAGAAAGAGCGTTATATGAGTTGTGAGGACATCATTTAAATCCGATTCCAATTGGATATGAAAAAAACAGATTTGGACGTACAGTCTGAACGCAGCCTAAATGGCTTAACTATAAACTAAATGGTGTTTTTTTGTTTTCTGTGACATTAGGTTTAGGGGTGGGGTTAGGGGAAAGGGATAGAAATTTTATTAGCTCAGTATAAAAATTACTATGTCTATGGAGAGTCTCTATAAATCACATTTGCGAGTATGTGTATGTGTGTGCTTGTACCCTGGCTCTAGCCCGCTGAAACTGCTCCTCTCTGCGGTCCAGCTCGTTCTGCAGTGACTGTTTTTCTTGCTCTAGTTCGGACACTCTCTTCTGCAGCTTCAGGAAGAGGGACATGTCCAGTATCGCCTTGGAAACATCCTGGAGACAGAATAAAACATCCCATAATTAAACACATAATATTGTTTGTGTTTCATATTATGTCGTAGTTATTCCTATAACACAAATCATCCTAAAATGTAATTAAAAACAAATCACAACCAAAAATCTGAACAAAGGTAAATTTCTAAATAATGTGAATGGTCTTCCTGTTTGTCCACTCACCTCGCCCCCGCGGGACCCCTCCTCGGACTCCGCAAACTCTGAGTATGTGCATTCTGATTCGTTGCTGCTGTGTGTGGAGTCTGTGCGTCTGTGGCCGGGTTTGGGAACATTCTAGAAGACAGAGAGGAAAAAAAAGTACATTTTATATGATATGTTTTTAGAACCATCAAGATTTTTTACATTGTCACAATATTTTATTATATTTAAGCATAAACACAAATATTAAACAAAAATCTAAATATAGTTTTATTTTATTTTTATTTTGTGGTGCAATATGACCTGTACATGTTTTTTAATATTCACCTTGTGTATATAAAAAATAAGTAGTTTTTCAGTTTTTTTTTTTCAGTTTTGGTACGGTGCTGTCTAATACTACAATCATTCATTGCCGAGATGATTCTACACCTTCAGTGGAGTCCACCCATGGTAAATGTAATTAATTTGACAAGATTTGGAAAAGCACACACACATCATCATCAAAGCAAAAACCAAGCCATGATGTCAAAGGAACTGCCTGCAGAGACAGGATGGTTGCAAGGTACAGATCTGGGAAGGCTACAAAACATTTCTGCTGCACTGAAGATTCCCAAGAGCACAAGGGCCTCCATAATTCTCAAATGGAAGAAGTCTGGCACAACAGGACTATTCCAAAAGCTGTTCGCCTGGCCAAACTGAGCAATTGGGGAAGAAGAGCATTAGCAAGAGAGGTGACCAAGAACCCAATGATCATTCTGACTGAGCTTCAGAGATCTTGTGGGAGATGGGACAAAGTTCCAGAGGACAACCATCACCCATGAAAGCCCACATGAAGTTTGCCAATAAGCACCTGAAGGATTCTCAGACCGTGAGGAACAAGATTCTCTTGTCTGACGATTGAACTGTTTGGTCTCAATTCTGAACATTATGTCTGGAGGAAGCCAAGAACCATTGGGCAGTACCGACCAATACTATCCCAACAGTGAAGCATGATGGTGGCAGCATCATGATGTGGGGGTATTTATCAGCAGCAGTGACTGGGAGACTGGTCAGAGTTGAGGAAAAAGTGAATGGAGCAAAAGAAAGATATCCTCAATGAAAACCTGTTCCACAGCGCGTAGAACCTCGAACTTGGCTGAAGGTTCACATTGCAACATGACAATGATCCTAAGCACACAGGCAAGACAACACACAAGTGCCAATCAACATTCAATTTAACATTCTGTGAATGTCCTAGAGTGGCCCATCCAGAGCTCTGACTTGAACCTTATTAAGCATCTATGAAGAGGTGTGAAAATGGCTGTCCATCGACAGTCCCCATCCAACCTAACCAAGCTTGAAAATTCCCCAATCCAGGTGTGCAAACCTTGTTGCATTATACCCAAAGAGACTTAAGGCTGTAATTGCTGCCAAAGGTGCTTCAAAGGTGTACTTCTGTACATGTGATGTTTCAGTTTTTTTTCTTTTTATATACTATAAATTTACTACACTGCTAAACCTGCTATTGTCACACTATTATAAATAAAGTTAAAGGTGCTTTTGGTTAGTGTATGTGTGAGTTTGTATGCATGATTTAATACAATGCCCACCACAGCCAGAGTTATCTCCTCTTTCAGATCGTCGTATTTCTCCTCCAGTCGTAGGTGTTCTGTAAGCAGGTTCTGATAGCGAGAACGCTCCTCGTTTAAATCGTTTTCTAACTGCTGGGTTTCTTCCTTTAGGGCCCTCTGCATTTTCTCTACAAACACAGACAACACATTTACACACACACTGTAAAGCATTTATTTACACAGCCACCTAACTAACTCACATTGACATTTCAACAGGAAAGGGCAGGATCATGTTAAAAATGCACATATTAGATATTACATAAGATACATTTTATTTGGTTTGCTTTTGTTGTACCTGTCCACTGCTGGCTCTGTTCCTGGATCAGATGGTTCAGGTTGTCTTTCTCGCTCTTCAGCAGGTGGTTCTGCTCCTTCAGCTCTGAGATCATCTGTCAAGAACAATAAACATGCAGTAAGCCGCATGCATGATGTTTACAGTGTTTTAAAGTAAAAAAAGGAAGCAGTGTCTGCAATGCCCACGATCTCCCTCAATGTGATGTGACATGAAACAAAATATTCAACGTGTAAAAATATAGGGCGGGACTAAATGTTATCCATCAGTATTTGACTGGAAAGTAAAGTAAAAAGTAGGCCAAAATACCCCACCCACACAGCTTTGGTTACATTACCACAAGAGAAAAGTTGTTATATTTCGGTGAAAGATTACAAACAATTTTTTTTTTTCTTTTGACTAACATATGCAAGTTCAGCTCTATTATTAGTATTATTATTGGCTCATTCAGCAGTTTGTAATGTTTGTCTTTTCAGAGATGTCTATAGAGCAAAGCATTCTTAAAGGTTTAAAGGCAGAAACCTGAAGCTCACATACGTGGAAACTGTAATGTTGTGTGGCCTTTTATGTGGTGGTGCTAGTTTATAGGCAGATGAACTTCTGGATGTATTATCAATTCTTGTGGGTGGAGTTTTCTCAGTGTTATGATTCTCTGTCTGACATACATATGTATGAATACGGACAACTTTTAAAACATTCTACTACACTAGTCTTTACACAATGTTAACAAGTAATGTCTCACAGCTATACTACTCCACAGACTTCTACTCTAAGTACTTTAAACATAATTTTCGTTTCTCTTTACAAACTGAGAGACCAACAATCTCATGGCAATTCATAAATATTTAATATTTTATTTTACATTTTAGAAAATTGGTGAAAAATTCATATAAATACATTTTCATACAATTTGCTTTCGCCACTAATGGTTTGTTTTAGAGGTCGGCCTTCATGATTGCTTTTTTCTAACACTCATACATTTTTGTACAATTCATATTGTATAAATTCATATGAAATCAGCACCTCATAAAAACGTTTTCTCATGGGATCAACTTGAAGAGACTATTTTCTAATTATTTTCTATGGTAAATGCTGCTAATAGGCATATTTTGTATTGAACCAGGAACATTCCTTTAAAAGCAAAGAAACATTGGTTATATTAAATATGCATTCTGTATTATAACAACTATGTAAGTTTTCTAGTCCTCTATCACCCTAAAACTAAAACTACTTCTAACGTTTGTGTCTGTATCTCTCTCTCACCTGTGTTAATGTACAGGTTTTGTCTCTCCTCAGGTTTAAACCAGCGGGCAGGTTTCTTTAAGCCCTGAATCAGGGGACACAGAGTTTATCTGGGTCTTTAGGGACTGAACTACACGCTAATAGGGCTTTCTAAAAGTAGGGACAGCTGGGTAACACTCAGTTCTGAAGGAACACTCACTTCACATTTGTATGAGGCTTTGGGATTTGCTAGTGTAGTAACAGATTTATAAAGTTTTTACACAAATGATTCCTTTATAGGTCATATATACTAATTATGTCTGATTTAAAAATCAAATGATTTTTTAAGCATAATGAATTATTTAAAAGCGACAAAGCATTTACAAATATAAAAGAGTTTTAGGAGTAGAAACTATACAGTATAGACTACTAATATCTACAACTATTTTTTTTTCACTACAAATACAAAATGTTGCAGAGGGACCTTCAGGAATACTATTGCATGATGACTCAAATTAACAAGTTTTAATCCATTTTTAACTGTCAAAATAATAAAATAAATACTAGGCACATTACTGAGTCATGACTTAAATGATGAATCAGTGAAAGTTCTGAATTAGTTGACTGATTGAACTGTTTAGATAAGCCAGACTTTGCAACACTTTATCAGGCCCTGTCCATACACTGGTAATGTAATGCCACACAGACTGCCTGATAGTAAAGTCAGCACCAGTAAGCACATTGACCAAATGTGCCAAAGAGCACATTTCAGCCACAAATGGCACTTATGAGCACTCTTCTAAATAATGGGGCACTTTACAGTCTTGTGGACATGTGAAAGTGAAGACTACAAGTGATACTACAAAAACACATCAAGTCATTTGGGACACAAATCCCTTCAGGCAAACATACAGGGAAACAAACGAACAGCCCACACCTGCTCCATCTCATCCTGGTATGTCTGTGCCCAGTCCTCAATGGCCTTCTTCTCTTTCTGTGTGTTCTGCAGGTCTTTGCGCAGACGCTCCAGTTCCTCCAAGAGAGATGTGACTCTGTTGGCATTGTTTTTGGCCTCTTCTTCTGCTCCTCGCAGACGGGTGACCTCACCGCGCAGACGCTCGAACTCTGTAGCGTGGCTGATCTCCAGACCGCTCAAACGCTCGCTAAGAACACGGTTCTCCTTGTTCTAGAATGAGACACAGAAACAGAAAATCAAAGATACAAAAAACGTACAGATACAGTCATGGAAAAATAAAAGTATGCCCTTTCAGGTCATACATAACAATCATCTTTTCATCACCAGCTTTCAAAGTTATTTTATAGTATCTTTAATGTTGTTTGTCACCTGGGGTTAGATCTACCTACATATTAGAACTTGGCAAGGACAAGATGATCACTTTATTATGCTCTGATGTACAAAACAAAAGAAAAAGTCAGAAGTATGGACACACTAACTCATTCTTTATTGTTAAAATTGTCGACATTAAAACTATGAAATAAAACTAATGGAATCACACACAGTGGCCATGTGAGCTATTTAAAAGTAGCTCCTCTCAGATCACATACTGAGCTCTGCACACTCTCATTCAGCTACATCAGGTGCATTCTGGGATGATTTATAAACCATTTTGAGGGAGCTCCAATGTATAAATGCCATATGCTCCTATATGCTTAACTTACTGTTGTTTACAAAACAAATTTTGAATTTTAAATAAAGATAACTTTCAGAAGAAAAAAGTTTTAAGACCATAAAAAACAAATTCAGTCAGGTGTGTATATGGTGAGGTGCTTAATTTATGTGCCACTAGTTTTTTCCAAACAACTTTTAAACACTCCCTCCATCTGCCATTGGTCGAGAAACAGGCACTATGACCCTAAACTCACACCATTAATTGAGCTGGGCTCAAACAAACAGCTATTTTGTTTTGTGAAGCTAGTAGCGCATACATGACCAAACAAACTTGACCAAAATAAGCGACAGCATCCCAGCATCTCACACTGTATAGTGTCAGTGTGGTACCTGTTCGTCTATCCTCCTCTGCAGTTGCATGATCTTGTTCTCCATGCCGATGTTGAGCTTCTTGAAGTGTTCGACCGATCGGGCCTCGATCTTGAGTTTCTTCAGCTCGCGTTTGGCTCGCATGCGCCGGACACAGCACTGTAGTTGAACAATGGCTTTGAGTGTCCGCTTGTACCACTGCCTCGCCAACCAGCCACGGACCATCTTCTGGATGATGACGGCCTTGTGCTCCCGCAGAAGCTACACAAACATAACCCATGATGAACAGGAAAAAGAAAAATACAGACAGGTTAGAAAGAAAATAATAAAAAGTTAAATCAACATCAGTCCAGTGAAATGCCCTCAAATTCAACTCTTTCACACCTTCTGCCTTTTTAATCTGCAGATATTACACATCCTGCTTCTACAATTTACTGTTGATCAACACAGCACTGACAGTAAAGAAACAGAGTAGAGAGAGAGAGAGAGAGAGAGAGAGATAGAAATAATATGAGTACAGCTGCTGTGGTCTGTCAGCGGGGCAGTCCCTACACTGGAACAACTTGCTCCCAGGTCGGGTCACATGTACACAGAGATGTTCACCACAAAATCCTGCTTAGTTGCGGCAGATCATAAATCCAATAGTCTGGTTAAAGTTGCAATTCGTAACTTTTTTTACAAGTACATAATGGATCAGGGTTTAAATTGTAAGTTAAAATTGGTAAATTTATAACAAAGATCTATAATTTGAGCTGTCAGATTGGATTTTGCGGGAAATGTTACTGTTCCTGAATTCAACATACTGTAAAGAAACCAGCAATTTAATGTTTCAAACAGAGATTGCCATAATGAGGCAAAAGTTACAAACTGCAGCTTTAAGAAAAATAGTGATAAAACTGGATTGTATGTTAGAGAAGGGGCCATGTGGTACAACATTTTGTATGTTGACACTTGTTCGAGTTTTAAATTATGTTAATTATAAAATATTTAATAAATACCTTTAAATATGAGACAAAACGCTACTAGTACATAGTGTTAGTATTTTTTGTTATGCCAATAAACCACAATAATTAAAAAACAAACTGAAACGCAGAGAATTTTTTTCGTAAAATATAACTTAAATTTAAATTATTCTCCTAAAGGTACAGTAACAGACTTTATCCCAGGGTAAACATTTCTTTCAGCTATGGTTCTGTCATGGCAAACCTTCAGCATTCATTTCTCCAGGGATGCAGCTAGCAACTTTCACTGGTCATGTGCCTCATGCCTGAAATAATTTACTGGTTTCTAGTGTGTTAATTATAAACCGCCCTGCTTGCATCATGTTTTACTCTCATTTGTTTGTGTCTCAGTCTAAATGCTTGTTTAAATCTTATAGTAATACCAAAACTGAATTACATGTGCAGAGACAGTGTGTTTGTGCCTGCTGCACTGTACCTATATTTATAAATGTGGGAATGTATTCCTATGCCTTGTTTTACGCTCACCGCTTTGTACATTTGTCTGGCCATGTACGCCCTGAGTATGCACTGCATGGCTAGAGCTGCAGCCTGCTTGCGTCTGTAACATGTTCTCTGGACATACATGCGCTGATACTTCTGGATGATGACCGCAGCCCGTGTGCGACGCAGGAACTTTGCAAGGCTGAATATGGAAAACAAAGGTTAACACACACTATATGAGCGTCAAAGCAAAAATGCTGTCTGCCTCTGCTCTCTATAAGATCAATCCCTCCCTCTTACCAGCGGGCCTGGTATCCGCGGACAAATCTCTGAATGGTTGTGGCAGCGCGTTTCATGCGCAGGTACTTCTTACGCGCCAGCCAGCAGCGGATAGTTTTCTGAATGCGTATGCAAGCGGCACGCAGCTTGTCTGCACGAAGTTTCTCCAGGTACGCAACCTGTCCTGCCCGGAAAAAGATCTTGGTTTTCCCAAACTGGTACTTATCTGGATCCTTTTGGAAGGGCAAAAATAAAGATACAATAATTTTAGTGCAGGAAAAAAAAAATCTTAGGGTGTTTTTCAATACTCAGTTTGATGCTTCCTCGTTTCCTCGCTACTCTATCCTCCAGCCCATGACCTGGAATGTTGCCACAGGGTTTCTTTGCAGTTACTAGGAATATTTTAGTGTGCTAAGAGTGTAGCTATGTGGGTGCTTGCCAATCTTAAACAAGAACACAACACCCCTCTATGCTGTCCTGACCCCTAGATACTGGTTGAGATTTTTTCATCTATTTTATTAAATGTCACCTCTCCACCTACATAAAAACATATCACAAATGCCTACATGGAGTCTGTACTAGATAGGGTTATACAATAGTACTCTCCTGAAATTTCATTATTCTCGCACTGTACCTGCACCAGTTTCTCCAGAACGTTCTTGCAGGTCATCTTCTTATCTGTTAACACATCTTTCTGTTTCATTAGGACACGATACCTGCTAAAAAACTCCTGATAGGTCCACCTGGCAAACAACAGCAAGCACACACACACAGTTAGTATGTGTCCGACAAAGGCAGTGCTGTTTGGTGCTGTGTGGATGTTCATTGTACCTGGATGGGAAGCCAGCCGCAGAGATACGGATTGTTTCCAAAACTCCACATGCACGCAGCTGTTGTACTGCCCTCTTGGGGTCAAACCTGGAAATCATCAGTCACAGTTCACCAATTACTGTAAAGTGTACTGTGTGGAGAATCTCTGTGTGGAGAAACTAAATCTCATGGAAACAAAATTAAGACCTCCTGGGGGACCAACAATCAGAAAGGTTCCCAACTAATTTTTTAATGGTTGAAATATATAAGCAATATAATTTTCATGCAAGTTAAAATTCTGTAGTTCACCATTTCACAATTCCAGCACCCATACATGATTTAACAGCTGGATTTTCTTTCTGGTTACAGACATGATGTAACTAAAGTCAAACTGGTAGTTGTGGAGTAATGGCCTAATGGTTACAATGTCTGATGTGTAACCCAAAGGTTACAGGTTTGATTCCCAATTCAGGCAGGAAATGACTAAAGTGCTCTTGAGCAAAGCATCTTTCCAGTTGTTCCCCGGTCACTGCAGTAATAGCTGCCCACTGCTTCAGGTGTGTGCGTGTTCACTATTTACTGGTATGGGTAAAATCTAAAGGAAACATTTCAAGTATGGGTTACCATACATTGAAAAATGTCACTTTCATTTCCTGCAAAATTGTACCCGACAGCTACAATTATAAATCAATATTAGAGCGTTTTGAACACTGATTTGTTATGTACTTGCTAATAACAATTTGTTGTTTTTTATTTTTAACCAAATAAAGTTTGGACTGCAGATTTAACCAGGTTTCTATGCCAATGTCCATATTGCCAAAATGTAACAAAAATGTAAACTGAAAATCAGAAACTTGTAACTACAGTATTTACTGGTATGACATGAAGCATCAGAAAATTCTCAGAACCACAGTATGTGCACATGTAAAGAAACACTGATTAAAAAACTGACGTGAAGGCAAATTTGTGATCGTTGGGTTTAATGCAGCGAACGTAATGTGGCGTTGTGGCATTTAGCGTCTCCATTAGCAACTGCAGAGAGTTCCGGAACTAAAGAAGGACAGAGCAGAACATTTAACAATATTCTACTTAAAAGCTTTTATTCAACATCACTGCTTTATTTGTCCAACTAAACATAAAATTCAAATAGATATTTAATAAAGTACAAAAAAAAAGAGGGTAAGTTTCCACCTGAAGTCCGACGGTCTTCTTGTGCTCTTTGCTGGACTGGCCGGCTTTACTCTTGTCTGGTTTGACGCTGAGGCGAGTACGTCCTCCAGTGGATGGGGCAGCACCAGTCGGACTTGTTGCTTTCTCCTCATCCTGGAACAGCTCCACCAGGAGGTCAAACTGTAAAATACAGCCAAAACAAATTTAACATTCATGCCAGGTGAACAAGCAAATGCTCAGGAAATGAGTGGCTTTATGACTTGGAAAAATAAATGGAGCAAGGATCTTATGAATGATTATTAAAAATAACACTGAAAATATCTAAAAATAGGAAAAACTTAAATATATAAAAACCTAATATCATTTTAACACTATTACGCAAAAACTATAAATCAACATACGACAAAAGGTAACTTACAAGTTAATCAGAGTTTTGTTCAAACTAACTTGGCAGTAAGCAACTCATGAAAGGACAATTTGGAAATGAGTTGGGTTCTATTTCTGTGGTGTCATGCGGGGTGGCTCTATCCATACATTAAACATCGCAAATCTTATCATTGGCTTTGATTAGTCACCTCACACAGCGGCCTCATTTAGATGAATCCTTAAAGGTTTGAGCTGGTACTAAGCAGCATGCAGCCAAAGCAAGAGAACATAGTCCTTATATGATCAACAAATTAAACAAGTGCACACACACTTCAAACAAACAAACTCCAGCTCAACACTGTGAGCCTATAGGTTACAGTGCCATGTAAAAGGCATGTCTGTGATATTCATAATTGTTGGTCTATATATGTACACAAGCGTCAATATGGCGTCTTTGTTTTGAGTCTCACTGTTTCATCAGTGTGTTGCACCATAAGCGCTGCATTTCAGCCAAAAAAACAAAACATTTTTTGACAGTTTATATTGATCACACCTCTCATGCTCCAAAAACGACAGCCCCTCCAAAACACGCAGCATTAAAGTCATAAATGTTTTGTGTGTGTATTATTATGACATCACAAGACTACTATGACATTTTACTATGACTTTTTTTGTATCAGTTTTATTCTGTGTCATAGTTTGAAGTAATTGGAGTTTGTCTGGATGAGATGTGTACATTTCTAGAGCTGCACGCAGTTTTGACTGAAGCAGGTTTAATTTTTTTAACAGTCAATGCAGTATTGAGATTGTCCATCACAGCAGAAAGCAGCAACCTGACACCAGCAACCAACACACACGATTCCAATCTACTTGTACAGCGTCAATCCAATTTAAGTCTGTGTATCTATAGAAAGCAGTCATATTAGAGAAAAAGAGAAAGAGATCTAAAGCATATGCTAAATTTTACCTTCTGCAGGGGTGCAGGTTGTCATGGTCACAAACAACACAGACAATATGACGAAATGATGAGAAAACAGAAACAGAATTATAAATACAAAACACAGCTACATCAATCAGATGTATAAAAAATGAACTAGCTAAAGAGCCCAGACACCAGCAATAACTGTATTTATTAATGTTGACCTGATTATCATTTCTGTTTATTTTGCTCATTATTAACATTATAGACTAGAAATACAGTATGTCACTCTCACAGACTAAATCACATTTCACATTTGTAATATTTGTTTTTATTTCCCTTAATAATGATGTAAATGTATTTATCAGGAAAGATGTATTTATCAACTAACTTGACAAACCAACTAACTAATTAGCTATGCATGACACAATTGACAAAATATCTTCGGATGTTTTATGATGGTTGATTTTTAGCTGGTGTTTGGCTTTATTTGTAAATCACATAAACATACAAATGAACATGACAAATGCACAGCTTGAAATGGTACATGCAAACAAACATGATGTTATGGACAGATAATCAATTATATGAATGTGAACCAAAGGAAATATGGAACAGGAAGCTGACCTGTGACCTGCGTGTAACGTGATGTAAAAAATTTGATTAACCACTAGCAGACTGATCTTAATAAGCACCAGAGGCTAATACTGATATTGTTTGTTAATAACATTTTAAAGTAAAACTATTCGGTCTAATTTTCAGTCAGTTTTATTTAGATGTTATTATGTCAGGCAGTTTGAATTAGTATTGCATGTATCTGCTCTTACCACACACATGTACTCCCTCATGCTGAGGAGAAAAATAGTTTGAGAGTGTTCAGAAACTCTCACAAACACAAGAAAATGACTAGAAATCCACTTAAAGGCAGCTCAGATACATTTTTAAGTACTGTAATTATAAAGGATTACTAAAAACAAAGCAAAACATTTTATATCTATCTTGATAGATGATTAACACCAATTAATTTTGACCAATTAATTTCCATGTCTTTTTCCAACTACTATTGATTACTGGGTATGAATTTTTAAGAATTTTTCTGGTCAGCTCAACATGTAAATACCATGGTGCAAAACTTTGTTGTACTATTCAGTATCATGGTATATACTAAAGTACCATAGCATTACAATCTTACAGATTCAATGTACCACAGTATTGCCATATTACTTTTTTGTAAGGGTTATGTAAGCCATTAAAGGTTGTTTAAGGTTCTGAATTTTTTTTATCTACTGAGTCTTTAATGTAAGTTTTCAGTGGCTGTCTGTGGCTGTGTCTTTATTACTAAATAGTATTCATTGACTTCCTAGAAGCCCCACTGAACACACCCCTGATGCCCTGAAGGCACAGCTGGCAGGAGTTTTATTCCAGCAAGTATGCAGTCTGATTTCTCTGAACTGGCAGTCACCTGACCTCAGCCTACTGCTGAGTCATGCTACAACTGCGTTAAAGCACAGGAACTGACTATATCTGTAAATACCACGACTCAGGGGGTCCACAAAGTCTAAATAAGAATATACAAGAAAGAGATTTATAAATAAGAACATATATGCTGCCTCAGTCATATGTCTATTCTGTGGGGACTGTGATATGCTGCAATATACTGCACCAATTATTGTAGACCAGCAGGTGGCGGCCATCCATTGACCTTTTCAGACTGTCTGCCTCATTCAGCCCTTCATTAAGACTGTAAGCCCCTAACAGTTTTCTAGCCAGTAAAAATGTGTGGAAACTCCAGATTTATTACTAACACCATATCTCAGGTATTCTAGTCTTAACCAGTGTGTGTATGACACATCAGAGCAGGATGTATGGATTCAGGGATGTTCACTCACCTTACTGGCCTTTAGAACATTTATCTGCTCCTCATTCACTGTATCTTTATTCTTCTCCAGAAAACCTTCACACTGATACTCCACCTGAGACAGAGAAAGACGTAAGGTTATCTTATAGAAACAAAAACCTCAGTTTCCCATGGAAACGTCACTGAGTGTGTGTGTGTGGGTGAGTGTGTGTGTGTACCCATTAAATGTCTATCACTCTCTCTGAATGTGTCTTAGAAGCCCCACTCTCCTTCCTCATCATGGTTACCTAACACAGATATCTGACACTGCTCTTAAAACAGATCTGCAGAACAGCCAGCAGGAGCTCATGTCAGGACATCACACAAACAGATTCATAAATGTCATTACTTACTGAATGCATTTTCATTAGCTCAATCTGCATTTAACATGCACTAGCTCTGTTTCAAGAAACCTAGCAGGCCGCCTTGCTGTCTACATAGGCAAATGTTTTTCCTAAGTGATTCAAAAGCGACTGATTTAAATTACATAGGCAGCAACTCCAGCTGCATCCAAAAGCATACTTCCATACGATAGAGTAGGTAAAAATCATATGCCTAAGGAATACTACTGTATGTCTGAAACCTCAGTATGCAAAAAACGGTTGGCAAGAAATACCCGGATGGACACTGTTCTATCCCATGGGGCCATGGCAGCTGAGGAGCTGCCAAATTCAAAAAGTTAAAGGTAGGGTAGCCAATTTATGGAGAGGCTGGCAATAGCAAGCTAGTTTTGAGTATAAAATCCTACACTTCAGAGTGTTCTTTAAAGCCACACCTTCTCCAGAAGTGTGTCGTAGTATGCAAAGACATAGCTTGACAGGCAAGTAGGAAACCCTGTCATTAAATCTGAACCAAATGCAATGATTGGATGAACATTTTATGCTCCTGCGACTTCCATGGAAAATATGTATTTATATAAATATATTTAAACCACTAAACGTGGTGACTGCTATCAGGATATAGAGAGTCTTTCAACAAGCATCAAAATGTTTCTAAAAAAGAGAACATCCCAGAAAACTGTACCAGGCAGTTTTTTTGTGATATAAAATAAGGTTATCAAGTTACCAAATGATATAAGGTACCAGGGAATTTATTCCCCATGGTTAAATTTTACACAAATAATTATAATCATTACAAATAATCATTATATCATTACAAATTACAAATAAATATTACATAATTTGTGAACAAACACACAGGTCATATGACAATGGAAACAAGGCAGATGTGGTATGTCTGGAATGTATGCATACATAATGAATGTATGCCACACTGTTTTAAATAAGTACAGTTGAGGACAAAATTATTAGCCCCCCTATAAAATTTTAAGTTTCCTCAAGATATTCCCAAGTACCTATTTAACAGAGCAAGGAATTTTTAAGGACCAAGATGGTCCGTTAGAAGGACCAAAATATTTATATTTGTACACCAAAACATTGTAATGTAAGAAAAAGCTAAAATGACCAGGGACATTATTATTAGCCCCCTATAAGAAATGACCATTTATTAAGTCATCGCACAAGCCACCTTTGTGCAGTGATGTGCTTTACCTTCACAGGTGATGTGCGTAAAGGTGATCAGGTGAAACAGGTGATCTCACTCAATAATTAAATTAAATTAAGGTATAAAATCCTCAGTATGGGTCATTGAGCTGTCATTTGAGAAAGCAACATGCCAAAAACAGTTTGGACTTAAGACAAAGAATTATTGATGCACATAAAACAGGAGAAGAATACACAAAGCTATCCAAGCGTTTCCAAGTCTCAAGAACCGGAGTGAGAGGTATAATCCGGAAATTCAAAGAAAGCCACACAGTGCAGAACAAGCCTGGCAGAGGTA
>JAZGTK010002248.1:0-32894 GCA_036877625.1 Ambastaia sidthimunki
AAGTGTTTTTCCACTAATGAATAGAATTTATGAGCGAGTCAGAAAGATTTAGGAAAAGCATATTGCAAATCATAAACTCATATTTCTGTCCTCCATCATGTTTTTGGGCAGCGACAGGCATTTCAGACGAATGCACACAAACAATGCTTGTTATTTGCTCTGTTTTAGACTGCTGAGTCTTTGATGGATCTGGCCACAGCAAGAACACTAATGATGTGTTAACTGTCAAACCCTCCACAACAGACTGTCAACACCAGAATACACAGATAAATGTATGTAAACGTAAACATCTCAGAGCTGTACATGCAAATACAGTGTCTTATTGAAAAATAATTTGTTTCAGTACATTAGGGTAGAACATGGATGACTATAGAGCAACATAATGTAAATTAATGTGAAAAGTAATTTTAATTTCATAAGTTTGGTGGTCAGATTTATGAGGGCAGAATTGCTTTGTTGATCTTTATTTACTACACACTGACAAACAAGTTCTCAATTTTGATCATAAAACCAGTCGATTAGGAAAACTTGTATTTCTCAATATTTTAGATGATCTACAATAAACATTGCTCTACTTGAACGTTGTTCTTTGTACAACCATGCAACCTGGCACTGATGTCAAAATCCCATCAGCCCCTGGGGCTACGAAACCGGCTGGCTTTGATCTTGTCAGGCGGGGCTGGGATGCTACGTTCGACCATCGCTCTGTCAACAAACATCTGTCAAAACCAAGCAGCCAGCGTTTCTTAACAATAACAAATTCCACGGAGCTTGCACCCTTTTCCCCTCATGTGTTGTTGGATCAATGCCTGTGCCCTGCAGTTCCATGCCAATCACAGCCTCCGTGTGTTCCCGTCCTCCCTTTCCTCATGCTAAACACGCCATTAATATCACTTTGTGTCACTTCATTAAAACATCTCATTACTTTCCATCATGGCTGACGTCCACTAATGCTTCTCTGGCTCTCAGGGTGAGATTAAAGCCTTAATGTTTCTTCCCTGCTCTCATTAGGACGCAAGCTCAGATAGCCTCCTCATCTCTACCTGTCACGCTCTGGGACTCATCTGCAGCACAGATGAAGATAGAACACTACTTTAGAGTTTTGTTGTTGTGTTTTTTAAAATGGCTGCCTCTTCTAAATGAATTCCCAGTCTCCATTCTGAGCAAGGTCTAATATCACTTTATTAGCCATTACATTTGGCTCTGTTTTTCTTTGCTGTTTTGTTGTTGGACCCTTTGATCGTTCTTGCTGGGTATATCATGTCTCATTAAAACAATTGCTTCTTTAAACTGCGTTTTTAATGACACGCTACGTCTTCAAACTGAATTATTATTTGTGGAGATCGGGTGGGACATGATTGATTAACAAAACAGGCCCCAGTGTTCCCGGTAATGATGCTTATAATTTGTTTGTTGCAATGCTGTTGTTGGCTTTGAATGAATTGGTTTGGGAGGGCTAGTATAGTCTCAGGGATACTACAGCAGGTTCTACAACTTTAAAGAAATGAGATCATTTGCATAATTCATTGTTTATTAAATTTACCATCAATTATTCACAACTGTAGAAGTGCCAAAAACGTAATAGCATACAGTGACGTAAAATGAGTCCCAGCTAACAAATTTAGGTGTAAGAACGTTTTCCTAATGTTTTCATTAAGTAACAAAAACATTCAAAATGTTATATTGAAAGCTCTAGGAACATTCAAGTCCAGTTTATTAGACCTTATATTAGCATTATTGCTTGGTTATAAGAACATTATGCAAATGTTTCCAAATGCACATTTGCAAATGCAAATATGAACATTATGCAAATGTAACGCTTTTAAAACATTCCATTAACAACTTAAGAAAAGTTGTTTCTGAAATACATGATATGCAATGTTTAAAAACGTTCTATTGTCATTACTACAAGAATGCATTTACTAAACTTTAAGGGAACATGTAGAGAGCATTAGCCATTGTTCTGAGAACGTTCCCTGTTAGCTGGGGTGATGTACAATGTGGTGTCTATAATGTTCGTTACCCATTACGATGATGACCTGTTGAACAATAGATAAAAACAGTATCAACAGCATTTGTGTCAATGTTAAATCACAGAAAATAATTTTAATCATCCGTAGTTATAGTAACACAAAAGAAGTAAACAGAGCTAATGTTTCACAAGTTTAAAGGCCAAAACGGGGCTTGTATCTCAGGTAAAGCACTTAAATTATTCAGTAAAACTATTTATAATTTCAGCTGTAAAGTGGATCAAATTGTTCTTTTCTGAGGCTAGACTTCTTTTCTCAGGTCAGATTCTGTTATTGTTGCACATATTGTGAAAAAGTTACTCGGCTGTGTTGCCATGACAACAAAGTTGAAAGATTGGATATAACTTTACACAGACAAGGTCAGTCAGCCTCTCTATCACTCTGGTCTCATGCCAACATGTATAATGTTTTAGTCTTGTGGCTATATTTTTAAATGGCGTGTTTTAATGCCTGGCTCAGTTTACTTTTATTTTACAAGCCTCACTGTAAACTTTTGCTTTTTTTAATGCCAGCCTCAAGTCTCAGACAAATTATTTTAGGGAGTAATCGATATTATGCCACAACACGTTTCTTTGACGTTGAACAATAAACTATATAAAATCGCTATGGAAACATCTTTAGGGCGTGTGGGTTGTAGATGGTTTATGTCTTGTAACTAAACTGAACAATTTCCTGTAATTATTTGACTGAGAAGGATCGTTCCATTGAGAAGCTAAAAGAATTGTGTTTATTTCAAATCATGTCAAATTAATCCAGATTCCAATGTGGGTTTTATGTTCAGTTAAAGCTTGTTATTGTGTTTTTAGCTTCAGGGTCAGTTGGGAATACAGTCTTTTATGTTGCATGGGTATATACACTGACACAACCAATTCCTTTTTTAAAAGTACATACCCAACAAACAACACAAAATCTACAGAGAAACAGCTCTTTGCTTTATGTTGTCTTTAAAAAAGTAGACAATTATTCTTGGTGATGTGTATTTTTTCATCGGTTTTGCACTAAATACAGATATAAACTGTATCCATCTAATGTAACTGGGCATGCACTGAATCCCTATTGGAGAAATCATTTTAATTATATGCTACTGTGACTGAAATGCTACTGAACATTGTAATCTTTCATATGAAGAGTAAGTTATGGGAGTGAGCAAAGCAAAGGCTGTATTAAAGCAATACTGCTCCAGCAGACACAATAAGCAAACCACTTAATTATTTAAGATGTGGCTCAAAAAGTCTTTCCACTGTTTAGATTATTGTTGTCTTGAAAAATACATAGTGGATGTACATGGTAAGACTGAATGAGAAGTCAACACAAGATCCCTATTGAGTCTCAAGAGGAAGAAGCAGTATGCAACAGAACGAAGTATGCCACATAAATGAAGTTCATCCTTGTATTTTTCTGCATTATGTATACAACTGTATCTGTAATGAAACTCAAAACCTGTAGCCTGTAGTATTCCTGTAGCTCAACTGGTAGAGCATTGCGTTAGCAGCGCAAAGGTTGTGGGTTCGATCCCAGGGAACGCAAGTACTGATAAAATGTATATCTTGAATTTACTGTAATAAAAGCATCTGCCAAATGAATAAATGTAAAACCCAACTGGTCTTGTTTATTTCAGTAACAAAAATGATTAAAATGCATTATAGTTTGATCTTGCAGAAACCCACACGAAGAAGTTGGTTGAAGAACTGGATATTAAAGTTCAGGTTCAGTGAAATCTGATTTGTGAATTCACAACAAAAGACATTTAAGCAAACAGACAATGTAAATGTCACAGACGGACTTCTTAGCTAAATCCAAAAAAATTTACATTTGCATTTATTGCCAGTGCACTAGATGGCATATTTGAACGTTTTGAATTTATTATTTATGCACACACCTAGCATTCTTCATTACTACACACTATATGAAATGTTTTGCTTCCCGTCCTCGTTTTTGAATATTTCTTTTATCACTGTCGTGGCCTTATTTTATAATGAATGGGAAAAGCAGGGAAGGAGTGTCAAACAAGCAATATTACTCTCTCTCATTACAACGCGGCTAGGCCTTTGTAAATGACTTTGCAGCCCGAGTCGATGTGCCTGTTTAAAAATGCATGAAAATAAAGAGAGATGGAGCGCAAGCATATCAGCCGAGCTCAACCGAGTGTGTTAGTGAAGGAACAAGGACAGGAAAATTGACACTTGATGATTTCTCATGCTGATGTGAGGGAATGTTCCATCACATTTAAAAAGGCTTTTTACTAACTCTCTCTCTCTCTCCTCATATCTGTCACTCTCTGACAAGTTCTTACAGTGGTTGTGGGGGTGGTGGGGGGTGTATGGGTGAGCTTTTCGGTGCATCTATTTATAGTACAGTACTGTCTCTCAGATCTTTGGCTCTCCTTCAGAAAGATTATTGTTCACACCTGGATTCTGGAGAACTAGAAGCTGAGAGCAGTTCTAAGAGTGCATTAAGTTCACAGGATAGACACATATTAACTACACTTTCAGGCTTATTTTCTGTCTTCTGATGGGCTGAGCTCCTCAGACCACAGCTCACAGGTTCACAGAGAGGACTGGATTTAAAAAACAGCTTCATAAACTTTTTCACACTAAGCATTGTGCAAAACGGCATGTTGTGGACACCCACTAATCATCCCTGGAACATCTTGTGTTTCTCTTTATAATAGAACCAATTATTTGACAAAGAGAAGGTTTGTCTAGTTGTCTTTAATGAATTATTCACACTTGGAGCTGCGGAGGCAGTTGCATGTCGTGACCTGACCATGAAGATCCACTGTGAGGTGCGACAATAAGCAGGTAGATGTTAGAGCTGCAATCTGTAACTTTTCTTTGGTTAAAAATGAACAAGTTATTGAGAGAATAAATAAAAAATCTGTTTTTAAAACTGGCTCCTTTTCTTACCCTGATATAAATATGATACCCTGATAAAAATATAGGGGTTAATATAAAAATTACCCTATAGTATTTCTTACCCTGATATAAAAATATTTATAATTTGAGCTGTTGGGTCTGATTATGTGGGAAATTTTAGTTTAAACATAATCATCTGCGTGGTTACATTACGCTTCCACCTACACAATGACCCGCCTACTATATTGTGTGTTTAGTTGCTGAAGATGGCGCCGCATTTGTAGCTTTGTAACTACAGCAGTTGCTTAGAATTTAAACTTGCCATCCACGTTAAGAAAACAGCTCCACAATAACTTGCAGTTTCACATTTCAAACAGAGATGGCGACAGAGAGGCGTAAGCTCTGTATTGTAGCTTAAGTAACTGAGCTAACCTGATATTAATACAAATAAAAAGAAAACAGCTAATATTCTCAAAATACCAGAGATAATTGTTTCCAAAATAAACGAGGTGAGATGATTTTTCACAAGGAGATTAGAACAAACAAAGGCACATTAGATATAAAATGCCTGTGTAGAAGCAGGGCAACATTCAGACCAGTAACAGGTTGGGATCTCTGAGAACTGGTCATGTTTGGCTGTAAGTAATTGGTTACTGGAGCGTTGCAGAAATGCTGCAGATAGATGATTACCAACCAGGGATAAGACAGAGGAACATGAGCGCACATAAATGATCCACAGGGGAAGCGCTGCCTTGGAACGATAAGACAGGAAGTCTTTGACTTCCTCTTTTGTCTTTAGAAAATGATGCCGCATAAACAGCATAAATAAGTGACAGAGAAGGAAGGAATATAAATCTAATTCATACAGTAGATTCGTATTTGACTTGTAAACAGCCATCACTCAAAAATATCACTTAATGAAACCGCTGCTTTTCCAGTTTGCGCTTGTTCCAAGTACGTTTTTGTAACGTTTTTAATCTGATCATATCTTTAAATGTAAATTGCATTGTGCTATTGCATGAAAAGATGACACATTATTTTATGTTGTTTAGTTAAATAACAACACACAGCAAAAGCAGACATCAGCTATTCTTTAACAAACTATTCTTTCAACAAATCTGAAGATATGAAGCCAAGTGCCCAGTGGATGTTACTCTCTACCCTGTAAGTTAGGACTACACCTCAGTCCCCTGCACACTGCACACACAGCTGGAGATTTCAAAGGCTTCTCATGTTATTTTTAGTACAGACTGCAGAAAACAGATGGCACAAAACCTGTGTCGTTTTAGCACAGGGGTTTATCTGGAATTCTGGGTATATTCTGGCAAAGCATGTCTTATCTTTACTGTGTCTAATATCTAAGATGTTTCATGGCAAACTGTCTTCCGTCGAAACCGTCTAACATTTGAAAATTCACAAAGTTATTATCTCTAAAAGGAAAAGTTCCACCGTGCTTCTTTATAGTCACCTTTCTGCAAACACTCTAACACCAGCCCACATGCCGACTCTTGATAGACGAGTGATACCAACAGAAAGCACACAAATGTAGCAATGGAGGTGAGGTGTGATCAGGTGCACCTGATACCTCATCACCACCGACATGAATCTTACACTTTAACTATTCTTTAAACAAGCAGCTTCTGTCGATGCATGAAGAAAGTCTTAAGTTTTAGGGACACTTTATAGACATCCACCCTGACCCACCTCTGCAGTACACTGTACAGAACACATCCTGGGGCCCAGCAGTAATGGGTTATCAGTTACGGGTGGTTTAAACCTTTTAGTTTTAAGCCTACTCAGCTAACAGGGAACATTCTAAGAACGTTGGCTATCGTTCTCTAATAGTTCTTGGAGTAAAATTAGTAGAATGTTTTTTACTTTTTAACTTTAAATTATATATATCAAAACTGTAAATAATGTTTGTATAACCAAGCAAAAAACTTTAATAAATTTAAGGAGTTTATGTTCTGAATGTTCCTAGAGCTTTTAAAATAACATTTCTTACATTTTTGTTACTTAATGGAAATGTTAGGGAAACATTCTTACAACCTGAAATTGTTAGCTGGGTAGTTTTTTTACCACTAAGCCACATCACCTGCAATTGTCCAAATGGCATTTTGCTCTATCTTGATTTCTTTGTTCTAATATTTTGGCAAAACCTCTCCAAGGTATTTCAACTAAACCCACTGCGTCTGTGTTCATTCCCTGCCACATCCCACTGATCCAAAACACCTGAAAGTCAGACAATAAACTATAAAACAGAATAAAACAGAGCGGTTTATAGCTGCTGAAATCAAATAATATTATCAAGGATTTGAAATGATCCAGCAAAAGAACTCGGAAAACAACATTTTTAATAACCTCGCCCAACAATTCAGATTTCTCTCCGCAACTTATTTTCTCTGTCATCACAGTTTTCCCTGAAGAAGTCTGAATTTCAGCTCTGTGGTTTTTCCTTTCTATTTCCAAACAAGAAATGCACTTAAAATGTGTGCAGACGCTGCAAGAGATATCAAATTACTAGCATAGATCTTTCATGATATCATAACTTACAGCGAGAATGTGAATTACTTTTCCCTGTATGATGCCCCATTTGTTTGTATTCCCTAGATTTTCTCAGCCATTCCTCCAGACATCTTACTCCTTTCCACCTTTTTTCATTTGCAGCTTGTTTAATAAACTGATAACCCCCCGGTGTGTTTCTTTATTTGCTTTTATTAGCATTACCGGAGGTGTCATACCGTATGCACCCGAATCGCATATTCTGCCCCAAATACTTCAGCCAAACAGATACTGAACGCAATGCGCAAAAACAGAAATAATAAATAGCATATTTAATAATTAAGTTATTGTAGATAAGGATAGTCTAAGACATGGTGAAATATTTTAGCCAAGTGCAAAAAAACGGTATCTTTAATTAATTTACCAATTATAATAGATAACACCTTGCTGCACAAGTTATACATATACTGTACATACTGCATCTAAATTGTTCAGCTCTGAGATGTGACAGACGCCTCCATCCACAGCCAGCTGTGTTGATGAGCAGATTTGAGCCCAGGTTTCCTGTTAAGGTCTTCTGGAGGTCTGAAAGAGAGAGCCATAAAGAAAGACTACATCTGCTTCTGTCCCATCTGGAGAGTGGCTATTTCAGCGGGACAAAGTCATGATAGACTACGATGCACATCAGTTAAAGCCTGATAAACGTTAGCAATGTTTGTGTGACTTTGATGTGTTCACATTTAATGTGGAGCAGCT
Organism: Ambastaia sidthimunki; assembly: GCA_036877625.1. Classification (NCBI taxonomy): domain Eukaryota; kingdom Metazoa; phylum Chordata; class Actinopteri; order Cypriniformes; family Botiidae; genus Ambastaia; species Ambastaia sidthimunki. The sequence continues at coordinate 8,144 of JAZGTK010002248.1, forward strand.
TCAGATTCTTTAATTCAGATTGACTCTGAAACACGATCACTAACCTCCTCCAGTGAGGTATCTTTATGACATTTTGCCACATGCCTCTCTCTCTCTCTCTCTCTCTCTCTCCGTTTCTTCCTCCCTACTGCTATTGTTCCGCTTCTAAAATATAATCATCACCAGTGTCATAACAACAATAATCAAATTACACACTTATCACACTAATATAATTCATTTGTCACTGCCAAAGATTTGCTCTTAAAACCTGTTGTGATTCAAATGAGTGATTCTGAAGGTGACACATTAACATTCTATATAAATGCTGTTTTGTTAATCACACAGCGTTTAATGACAATTTAAGGCCTTTATCAAAGATCTGTTCTTGATACCTGTTGTAATTTGAATTAAATCAGAATGGGAATAATTTATTATCATTCTATACAAAGCACTGCTTTGATAATCACAAAATAATGATTACAAATATGAGAACAGACTTCTCGGGCTACTGTTTTATCTTTTATTTTATATTTTATGATTTTAGCCATACATATTACAAGAAAAGTCATAAAATAACATTGCAAATAACTCCCTACACGTTGCCTTTGCTTGGAAAGTTTCAAAAGGAAAATGACACTTTTTCATTCTTGGATAATTGCTTTTACCTTCTGTTCTCAGCTGACCTTTATTGCTTTTACTTTCTGAACATTGGTGTTGTTGATTCAGAGCATAGTGGACAGTGTTAAAAACAGGTGTAAACAGGGCCCAAAACATTTTGTGATGTAATCACTTCACATCACATTTGCAGTGTAAACGCTAATCTGTGCTGAACTGCATCAAAGAACATATCAAACATCTATTTTAAAAAGGCCACATATACACCCACAAGACTTCACTGAACTCAAAGTTGATTGTTCTACTGCATTGCAGTCATGATCCAAAGAACCTTCAAGATAGGCCCACAATACTTTAAAGTATTGAGAAAAAACAGCATGCATATATCTCCCGCTTTGTGTTTAGGAGAGAAACATCAAGATGTGATTACTAACTAGATCCACGAACTGTTCCAGCACTTCTCTCCGCAACCTCCCACATGTAAAAAAGATAAAGTATTTAGCCTTCCTGCTGAATCAATCACTGAGTATTTGCATATCATCTGGGAAAGAGAAACCACATAAGAGTAAGCATTAGATTCAAAGAAATGCTTCTGTAACTATACTATCTCTCTCTCACACACACACACACACTCTCTCACACACACACACACACACACACACACTCTCTCTCTGACACACACGCACACACGCACGCACACACACACACACACGCACACACACACACAAGGTGTGTCTGAAAGTGAGGCCGGTCCTCTAGTGTATTCAGTTAAGAGAGGAAGGTTGTGTAATCCTAACGACTTCTTGTTCCAGTTACATTCTGCAAAACAAACTTATTATACTTTTGCATTTTCAAACTAGTCTTTATTTTAATACTGGTTTCAGTTGCACTTTTAATTTAAGTTTTATTTCCTTTCAGCAATTTTGTTAGTTTTGATTTCATGGACACATTTACTGTTTTTATACATTTTAGTTTTAGTAATTATGGAATCGGTTGAAAAATAACATTACGTTGTTACATTATGCATAAAATTGAATTCTTAAACTTATTGAATTCTTGAACTCTTTATTCGACTGGTCTTAAATACAATTATTTTGCTCACTAGTTTCTAATCGGTTCATCAGCTTGTATTTCTAATATCTTGTCTACTAAAAAAATGAATGTCTAGCTCTGCCTGATGCACTCAGAAACAATGAGCATATTAATATACAAGTACGTTCAACCTCATTCAACGTCACTGTGTTTTTAATACATTGATGAGTAGAATAGGATTTATGTATTCTGTTTGAGGGAAGCTAGTAAAGAGCCATTTTTTCATTTCTCAGCTAACAGAGAACGTTCTCTGAATGTTTGCTAACATTCATTAAAAGTTATCTATTAAAAACGTTCTGGCAGTAACATTAGTAGAACTTTTTTTAGTAAGTTTTGTATCATATAGCAAAAATGTTATTCTTAAGTTTTTATTGAAACATTTTAAGAACGTTAAGAACAAAATTAAGAAAACGTTATAACCAAGAAATAATGTTAACATTTCTAGAACATTCAAAATGACATTTTTAACATTTTTGTTAGTTAATAGTAATGTCAGGGAAACGTTCTGACAACCTAAAATTGTTAGCTGGTTTTCACTACCCTTCAACCAAACATTAACAAATATTTTTGGTTTCATTCCTCAAAAAAAACCAAAAAAACAGTGCTTAACAAAATGTCAATTAATGGCATTTGACAGCCTCATTTCTTCTGCTCTGAGGCAGTTGCGTGTGTGGTGTGTTTCTATGGAGACGGAAGTGATGCTTGCATCATCACATTGACCTCAGAGTCATGGAAGTGATCTGAGTTTGTCAGAAAATCATGTTACATTGCTCAGACTTTCCAGACCCAGAGAAAACATGTTCAGTCGGTGAAAACAAACAGGAATACCACAGTGAAACAAACATTTTTGGGGCAGTATGACCATGCTTTGAGTAAACATTCAGAGAACAACATGCCCTGAGAAATGGAAGATGTTGAGCACTTACTCTATTACAAAACACCTCTCTACTGCTTTTCTCTCTGTCTCTTCTAGCATGTCTTTAACAGTCAACAAAACTTTGTGTCTTAGCACTTCCCATATTGCTGCCTTAGGATAGCTTTGTTGTTTTTTTCACTTTTGTTAAGTTGTCTGCGTAATATAATGTAATGTAATAAAAAAGGCTTTAGTAAAATGCATTTACACAGGAAACACAGCCAACAGCAAACAATGAAAAAGTTGAATGTACCTGCTTCTTGTTCAGTCTTGAGCAAAGACTAAAAGTGCTGATTTTCATGACTTCCATTAGAACGTTTCTGATAACGTTAGGAGAACTTTTAGAAAACATTAGCCAATGTTCTGGGAATGTCGCTTAAAGATAAATAGTAAAACCAGCCATCGATCAACTTGCGTTATGCCATATCGCCATCTGCGGGTGAGATGTTCATAGAAGGCATAAAAAATATAATCATATATATGTCTATAATTATAAATATTCATCAACAAACAATTATTTACTTTGGTGGTTTATTACTTTATTTTTTGTTGCCCATTGGTATTTTAATAATTTGTCTTTATTTTAGCGTATTATACAAAAAACTGATGCAGCAGCAAAACCTATAGGCTTGTGTAAACAACACCACCAGTGTATCAGCCACAAAACCTGCAAGTTTGACAAATATAAGAATATCCACTGGAAACACTAGAAGCATTAATTTGTAGACAATGAAAAGTTTAAGGAGTTGTTTCCGCAGCATTTAAAAAACAAGCCCGGCAGAGGTGGCAGGTATGAGCAGACCGGAGGGGAGCAAAGACAACTTGTTATGAATGATTCATTTTTAGCTGTAGATGAAAGTCCTAGTGTTGCCTTTGATGTTCAGGCCACCACACTAGCACTGAGTTCACAGAAACTCTGGGCCGACCACCTCTGCATCACATCACTCTTTGTTTATTGACTTTATTTTATTTTTATTGACTCCTCCTTCAAGCTTGGAGCACTTACTTGAAAGTCTGCTTGCCAGATTGGGTAAAAATCCCCGTTGCCATTTCTACAGAACCTTTTCTTTAAAGAATTCAACTCACAGACTTGTGATATGGAGAAGAGGTGGGTTGCGTAGTCTTACAATTTAATATCAAATGTTAGCAAAGTAAGAGCAGTATTGGTCTCTCCATAACACGGAAAATTATTCATTATCCTTATTCCTGTGTGTTTGTGTAAGCAAATCCAGACACTACATTGATTAAAGCTAAGCTACAGAGAGCTAAAATACCCCACGCTAGCTGTTCAAAGCAGACTCTGTGCGCTACAGAACTGCAACGCTTCAATAATAAATAATAAATTGGGCTTAGAACCAAAGTCATCAAATGATGGCAGCTTGGCTTTTAGGGTGTTGACTGTAACTTTCACTGGTGGTCTTTGGAGAAGAGATATCCAACAAAAAAACACGTCACTCAGGTGGGGTATAAAATGAAAACACTTTTATTAAAGTAGGGCTTTAACATTCTAAGCACAGAGAGAGCGATAGAATTCACACCGAAAGCAACTTGGTCCTAATGTAAAACTTTTTCACCATTCCTATAATTAAATCTTTGCAAAATGCATGTTAACTTATTTGTTGATCTGCATTTAAGAGCCTGATGACATTTTATCTAAAAAAAGCTACACTCTTTGCCTTTTTTTTTGGTTTAAAAATCAGTTTACAAAAAATCAGATCAGTGTTCAACATGACCTCCTTACATTACCCTGATTCACAACGTTAAGTTTATAGTAATGATTTATAATTTGAGCTGTTGGGTGTGATTTCCATGGAAATGCCAGTTTGACTTCATTCATAATAAAAAAAAAAAGTAACCTGCACATGTGTCTTAAATTTCCAGCTTACACCTAAAGAAACTAAACGTTCCAATGAAACACTTGTTGTAAATTCTGTTTAGCCAGTATTATTTTCAGTTTAATTATTTGCTTAATCTAATTACAATTGAATCTCAGTTGAAGGAACACTCAAAGAAATAATATTGATGTTGAGAGCTGAGTAAACGCTTCTTCAGGAAGTCAGTTGTGAGCTCCTGATGGCTGTGGTGTGATGCTCTTCTCTCTGAGAACACAAATGTTCCTGTGAGAGTTTGAGAGACAAATTAAAGATCTCCTTCTGAAGATAATCTGCATTGACACGCAAAGCCCCCAAGACTTCTTCTCAGCCAAGACCTTGATGTGTCAATTAGATGCACAAACAGTTGTTACTATGACTGCGGTCCTTATTAGCAACAGCTTCACTTTATTCACTATGCAAAAGAGGCGAGAAGATTCCCTTGATGCTGATAGTGGATTAAAAGAGAAGTTCATCAATCACCAACAGCAAAACACACTGCTAACAAAACAGCTCCTGTTATAATCGATAAACCTGCCGTCCACCATATCATATATTCAGTATATCAAAATATACTATATAAAATATACAAATATACTATTCTTATTTTTTATGGAATATTACAGTGTTTATTATGAATGATTTATCTGTGCATGTGACTTTTTCAAATTAATGTGCTCTCGTAATCCTTAATCAAAATCTGAAAATTGTACTTCCCCTCTGGAATTGCGACGTGCTCGGATGACATCAGACTGATGACTTGGGCGGAGCCAAAGCCGTTAACCACTCCCCTCACCGATTACTTTCTACGAGCTTTGAAATGCCTTTTCTAGGCCCAATCAATTCCCCTTGTAAGAAACAAGACCCTATTTACAAATAAAATAAGATTTTAAGGACACTTTTTAAGAACATCATGCATGAAAAACACACCTAATGATTCCAGCTAACCCGATGATATTTTTCTAGCAACCAATTTAAGAAGACCGAGTCGGTTTAATGAGTAACTTTGAGACAAATATGGAGTAATATAATGTAATTGCTATGTGAATACTTCTCCCATGCAGGTTCACAACTGGAAACCTGTTCCACCCCCAATCCTCACTCACCTCTCCCCTGCATCAGCTCCAGCCCCCGTTTCTTTCAATTACACACCTGCATGTGGTGGTCACAGAGTTTTTTGCTATATGTTTTTACAGGCCCATCTTTAGAACTACTTATAGCCTTTATTATGAAATCTTTGTAGGCAGAAGATTAGAGGCTCCGCACAAATGGACATGCAGGCCGACACATTTATATGTTATTATTATCTCTGCGGTAGAGTCAGTTCTGAGCTGTTCTTCTCACACCTTTTCATACTAAAACAAGAAACAGGAAGTTGTCGCTGTATTTACCAGATAAGAGCTGCACTTTTTTTGAGGCACATGTTCACAACTACAATTGTGTGATGTTGTGTAGACACATGACCCTCTTTGAAAAATTGGTCAACATCACCTAAAAACAACATGTGAGTGATTTGTTTGTTTAATAAATGCAATGCGTAACTCTCTACCCTCATAAATGAATTCTGTGTGCATTCTGTGGGTGAGCATGTTGGTTTTAAGAAAGCGCACCAGTGCAAAGATGGAAACTGGGTGGAATGCAGTCGTTAGAACAGTAACTACTCCTCTGTAGTGTAATTAGACTTATTCATCTTTTTATTAAGGGAAAAGAAGCTAAAAACTTCATTTAGAACAGTAATTTCACTAAAAGCACTGTCTGGAGCCATACACAGCCTAATGTAACCTGATTTTAACTGTTCTGCATATAGACTTTATCTACATTAACATTTCTGCATTGGAAGATGCTTTTTGTCTGTGCATTTGGGGTTTACTTTGTGTGTACATGCATTTCCTTGTAATCAAACCCTTTTCTGTGACATGCATTTTTTTGTAATCAAATCGTCACTTTTGGATACAAGAGTCTGTCAAAGGAACGAATATAAATGCAAAGTTGGATTGGTTGTTCTGCAAGGGACTGCCAGGAAACTAATAAAATGTATGTTTTAAATATTCTGCAAGTTGCTTCGGTTAAAAGCATCTACCAAATTAATAAATGCAAAGAAAATGTGAGGCATTGTGAGAAATGAGAACTGTATGACCGGTATTTTGTTTTGCTGTAATGTTAAACCATCTGACAGATTAAATGTCATTTATTCCAATGAGACCAGCCCACACTTAACAAAAATCCTGAGCTGATGAACTTGTTAGCAAAGCAAAATTAAAGGAACTGTGTGACTGACTATCATAACAAACACTTATTAGCAAGAAAACTGAAAATTGCAGCCAAATTTCACACTAGAGAAATATAAATGTATAGATTACAGTGAGAAAACTGTGGACGGAGGAAGACTATCGATCTTTCAGTGTCTCACCCCAGCTAACAAAACGCTGGTTAACGTTCTCTAAAAGTTTTCTCATAGTTCTCTTAAAGCTATCATAAATCGCTTTTGCAGAAATGTTAGTAGATTTTTTTAAAATGATTTTTAATAAACATATACATATAACATCATTCTTAAGTTAAAAGAATGTTTTACAAACAGTACAGAAAAAATAACATTTAAATAATGTTCCTATAACCAAGCAACATTAATACAACAAACCAAAAAAAAATAGATCCTTTCAACATTCATAAGACATTAAAAATAAAATTTTTAACATTTTGTTTATGGAAACATTATAGAAACGTTCATACAACCTAAAATTGTTGGCTGGGGGACAGTTCCATTTTCTCATAATGATCCCTCACTTAGCCCTTGGCACTTCAAACCACCCCGCAGGCTCCTTTCCACCACCGCAATGAGACAGCAAGTGATGCGAGACCAGTTATTTGTTTCTCAAATGTGCATGAAATGCATCTCTGTCCACGCGCTCTGTTCCACTTTTTCTGTTTCCACCATTTAAATATATCAGCTCTTCACTGTGAGAACATCTATCTGGGGACATTATTACTACATCCAATGTACAGGTCAGAATTAATCAACAAGTCAACAACCACATATGGATAATCACCCGTCAACTGAATGGGGCTTCAAAATATAGACATCTGCATCTACAGAATGGTTCTAAATGAAAGAACATCGATTAGCACTTCACATTTCCTGCTGTGTGTGAAAATGCTGCCTTTGGAAAAGCCTGGAGATGGGCGGGTTCCCGTACCCTCATCCACACCCTGGTGTAAAAGTTGGGGAAATTAATTCTCCCTATTTATGTAAAACATTATTCAAAATGAAACGTTATTTACAAATTTAATGTGTGAATTCTGACGGTTGCGTCACAAGCAGCTTCTGATGTTAAGATGCAAAATTAAACTTAAGTCTATGTAGAACATAGTTTTGTGATGGTTCACATCAATGGAAACACAGGCCGGTTTCTGAGAGATGGTTCCTTGTTTAAACAAGGGTTCTGCTATGAGAACCAGCAACGTTACAGACCAATAGGGATATCTGAGCACGACAAGGTGATTTGATTCACCGCTGGAGGGGAGCCACAGCACGATCCTAAACGCAATGACACACGACTTTGCACCTGACGCTTTGGACAGGTGCATGCTGGGTGATTTATGCCTGCGTCATCTCCCGGGTCCCCAGGAGCAAATATCGACTGTTTTTTCTCTCCCAGCTGAAGGCAAACAGGAGGCAGCAATTTTCTTTATTTTGGGACCCAGGACGAATGGAACCTGCAGAAATGCAAACACTCCTGACAGGGAGCATTTTTCCCCAACCAAATGCTGGCTCTCCGGGAAGTTTAATAGGTTACTTTATTGATTTGTTACTCCACTACGGCGCAGGTTAGACGTTCTCTCACAGCAGGTGCTTTGAGTTTCTGTCTCAGGTCGTTCTTTTGGGAATGCCAGGGTTTGTCTAGTGAGATTGATTGCCCACTGGGATAATATCAGAATGGACCACCTGGCCAGCTACACGGCAGTGCTAATTTCATCATATTTTTAATGGATTGTGTGTCACGGATTTGCGTTGCTCGCACAAGATTCTAACAATTTGGCTTATTTGTCTTTTATATTTGCTCATTAGCAGTTCAGATTTATAGGTGAAGCGTGTAATTTCAGACTGATTTCAAAATGTAGTGTTCCTGTAACTCAATTGGTAGAGTTGTGGGTTCGATTCCCATGGAACGCACCTACTGAAAGCATGTATAGCTTGAATGCACCGTAAGTCGCTTTAAATAAGTGTCTGCCAAATGTAAAAACATCTACAATCATGGCCTACAAATGTTACCTATCCTTTACAGTCTTTGCATAGTAAGTTTGAAAAGGAAAGTATTTTAACATAGAAAAAATATTACACACTCTAACTTTAAAAGCCATGAAAATTCCGAAACACGATTTCCAGTTCGTATAACCTTTAACTAACTTTTATTAACAGTGGTGGCTGCTGAAATCAGCAATTACAGGGAGAGTTTGATATGATAAAGATTTCAATTTAAAAGCACCCTTCTCACCCGTTCTCCTCTGTTAAATGTTTCTTCTGTCCTCTTACAGGCAATCTTGCTTCTGTTCCATCACGTAATTGCATTAGGTGTTATCGGACACAGATACAGCAGCTCAGTGGAGCGTGGCAGGCGACTGCTGCTCAGGGGGGCAGTGTCAGCCGTAGCACTGACATCACCCTCCCCCAAGGAAGTAATAGACTGCGGATTATGCATTATTGAATAATAAGGAACAAAGAGCAGCCAAGGCTGATTCAATTTCTCTTATAAATATTTTATCTTTCGCTCACCTCTCAACAGATTGCCCCTTTCCTTCTTCCTTTAGGCCACTTAATATCTCAGTTTAGTCACAGACGGCCGCAGGGTGTCTTATGAAGTTTAGATCATGTTGTGTTGGCAAGGGTCTCCATACAAGAGCATCTGTTGAGAGGATGAGCTCGGAAACTGCGTGACATGTGGATTCTGGGTGGAAACCAGCAGTCAGCGTACGAGCGTTGAGAGCTGACACAGTTAAATTCAATGCATATAGCTGTTATATTGCATGTAGAACTGCGAGAGGACATGTGCACAATATGGGCAGATTTTTAAAACGACATAAAATGCAATAGTGCGTGTGGCTACGTTCGCATTAATCTGGATAAATATGAAAACACATTTTATCTAAGATGTAGCATTTGGTTCACTTTGAGACAGCATTTTGGTCCAGTGAAATCAGAAATTAGATAATAAAAAACTAAAATAGAGTTTACACATTTTAGATTAAAGGGACAGTGAGAAACAGAAAGAGACATCTGGAGTTATTTTTCACTAAATACTGACAAAATGGCTTTGTGTGACTTCCAATCCAAGTTTATTTAAAAACAGTTAAAAGATCATGTGCTGATTAAATGAGTCACATTCTGTAATTGTTGTTAATTAATAGATAAAAACAGTTTGATAATTTGCAGTTCACCCCTATTAAATGTTAAAAAGATGTCAAATGCATTAGTGTAAATTGTTATAATTACGCATTTTTCCACAACAAAAAATCTTATATCTGTTGTTTTTATTAAAGAACAAAACCAGTTTGTACTAAAGGTACTAAAATAATTCATTAATGCCATCATTAACTCACATAATGTGTCTTACTGTCACATCCACCTTTTCTTTCCTCCACAAATATAGCTGATTTTAGACAGACGTTAGGTGTTTATGTTGCTTTTTTTCCACACGATCCAAGTAAATGTAAATCTGATGCACTGATTACTTTTAAGTCCCTTTTTTTGTCATTTTCAACAGCCCCCGTCACCATTCACTCTCATTGTATGTTAACAATCAGCATTAACATTCTGGAAAAAACAAAAATCATGATTCTAATGATAATTTTTGGACGAACTAGTACTTTAATCCACTAGTGCCATCAATTGAAGAATCATTAAAAGAGACACGCACACAATTATTCATTAAAGACGATTATTCATTAAACTTAAATCAGCCAAGAACCCTCTGAATCAGATTGGAAGATTAATACGCGCTCTTATTAGAACCGGTGGCTGTTAAATCTCTCAAAGACGTTCTGGACTAAAGCTATCTCCAACTTTGTTCTCCTTCCCTTTGAGCTTTTTGAAGGTCAGGTTTGTTTGACTGATTCTGGTTGCCAGGAAGTTGAAGAGCCCGTCTTCCCCCGTGCATGGTTTCTCTGTTGGCTTTGCGTGATAGGGTCATCTGTTTGATCCTGCATTGATATTCAAAGTACCTTTTGAAAGTAACGCAATACGCGGCCCTCAAGCCACCATTTGTATCCCCTTAAAGGCAAGATCCTATCAGAGCTCTCATCAGCAGCGGTCCAGCGGGGTCGACTACACTCGCATGAGATGCTCTCAGGGGAATGCAGCTCTCATAAGCACGTCTGTTTTATAGTTTCGGGAGGACCTGATGTAAAATAAAAGCACAGGATTGAAGCTTGAACACGGGCCTTTGAATGGACACGAGGAAGGTGACAGTTTAATGTTTCCCCTTTCAATTGTCACCACCTTGCTTGCCTGTTAAATCCATATTAATGCACCACAGTGGCATTGATTTCTGTGCCTTTAATGCAGAGCAGTTATACATTCCATTGACTTTCAATTGATTGGCTTGAGTTTTTCATGAGCATCACGCCCGGCAATCTGTGGAAATTTTGTGCTTCGGTTCAACATGCCCTTGGCTTTGTTTATCCTGTTCCGCTACTGTACATCAGATATTGCTCATTAGCATTCCAAGTGCACCATTCTTTTTATTGCGGATAAAATATTAATTTGAAGTTTTAATTGAAACGTTACCATTTTAATTGTATTATGTAAAGTGCTGCTAATAGCTTCGTTTATTTATTTATTTGCCTTCTAAAGTGGTCCAATGCAGCTGATAAGTTAACAGATTTTACAAATAATTGGTTAAAACTACCTCTGAATGTAATCTGAATAGGCCAAGGTTAATTATCAGAATACAACATGTTCAAATGAAGGCAATGTTACTCATTTTATTTTCACTTCAAAGCCTATGATACACATTTTCCTGTTAAACAATAAATAAAATTACTAGGTAAGAAATAATTAATTGATAGTTTTAGGTCAGAATCAATTCTCTCAATTCAATATCAGTACTGAAGGTATCAATATTTTGAGATCGATTCGCTTCCCACAGCAGACAGATCAAATATAACTATTAACTTAAATAAGGGCTTTTGTCATGCCTAAATTGTTTCCACTTGCTTGACATCAAAGCAAATGTGATCAACACATGTCATGCATCACCTGTTGGATGGTCAATAACATTAAGTATGTTTAATGTGATTTTAATCAGACTTGCAAGCTGGAAAATTCAGCCAATGGCGTCCCCCAAAACTCAAAGGTTTTAAACAAAAATTACTGATGACTTAATACATTCACGTCCACAGTTCATGAGACACAGTTCATGAGAGAGAGGAAAAATAACACTTCAAAGAAGAATTACTTTAATATTTGATGTATAACATCATTAATGAAACATCATTACTAAATTGCCCAGCCAAACCCCCCACGTACAGATGTTTGGGTTGACGGCAGCAGTCAGGCCATCGAAATCAAAACAAACGGAGGAGAAAAAGAGGGAGTGTGTGTGCGAGACAGCGAACGGGCGAGCGCACAAACCATAAACGCTAATTAGTTCCTCTAATGGAAGAGCACAATTTAGGCAATTACTAAGCAGGAGACATAGTCATGAATAATCCTGGAGAGGGAGGGAGAGTCCTTCAGAAGGTACGCAGGAGTCTGGCCTGCTTCTGTTCAAAGGACGTCTTACCTTGAAGGATAAGACAGAAATGAATTAAAAAGTGATCAGCATTCTCTTCACTTGTTTAACTACATCCTGTATTTCAGCAGGAAGTTAGAAAACAATGTAAACACTTTAGATTATTCTGCACTATTGTACATTAATTAGAGGTAAAATGTTATATTTAATTATATGATTCATTTCCTCTGAAATGCCTACACAAGCACAGGAACATAAGCACTATATGCAAAGTGGAGACAGAAGGCATTTCTAACATTTTCTGTATTTTTCTTTATAACTCATAGACTGCTACTGCTGATCATTATTTTTTAAACGGATAATTTTGTATAATCTGCCGCTTGCAAAAGAGTATCTGAAGGGCCCTGACGTGCACTATTCTTTTTAACATTAGATTACACCATTGGATAAATAAAATACAAACAATACATAATGTTATACTGTGTTTGTTGTTGTGAAAAAGGTTAATTATTACTGCCACTGTAGTTCCTAACATAATAGAAATGCCAGAGCTGTTGCAAATTTCTGTTATCAGTGAATTATAAGTGCGTGTATTCCTGAACATAATCGCAAGGTAATTATGAAGCATGTATATGTTAAACAAACAGGCCTCGGCTCAGCTCCTAGAGTTGTCTCCTCATTATGAGAGTAATGAAACAAAGCCAGATAGTTGTGCTTCAGTGGCACACTAAGGAGAAGAGATGTGTCCAAGCCATGTTCCTGTCTGTTGCGTCTAATTAGAGCATTCATTACACAGGGACCAGAGACAGGCATCAGGTTTCTGTGAGAAAGAGCAGCCCAAAACAACACAGTCAAAACACAAATAATACATATTGTTTCAACATTTCAACCCGTCTCTGCGGAAGGTGCTTCCATGCAACTTTTCTGAAAATACAGCGACTAGCATCGCTAATTAAAGTGCTTATATTTTGCTTGTATTTCACAGAGTTGCTTTAATGACAGCATGCAGTGGAGCTGGTGACAGTTTGTGCAAAACCCGATGATGCATGTCATCCCAGCATGATCAGAGAGCGTTCCAATTAGCATCTTGCGTGCTTCAGTAGAAGCAACAAAATCTGGCTTTTAAAATGGTCAATGTCACACATTTGCTTATTTGATTAGTGGCCTAGAAACGGTAGCAGAATCTACTGTAAATGACTGTATTTCAATCCTTATTAACATCCTTATCATTTTACATCATAACATTTCTTTGTTTTAGTTTTTAAATCCTAAAACTTTATTGCCAGTTTTAAATTAATCCTTTAATCCCAGATTATTTTAATGTGGTCAAAGGCTTTTGAACCCCAGTGTATACATTCAATTGTCTGTTAATTGCATGATTTTTACCTTATCTTTGAATTTGGAATCCTTTGGTTGCCTTGAACATTACGTTTTATTAAAGCTGAAATCCGTGATTTTTGAAAACAGTTTGAAACATAAAATTGCTGCGTACTTTTGGAGTTTTTAACACCTATCAACACTGATCTGTCTTATACTTGCTCAACATCATATTTTTGTTCATTTCTAAGCAAATAAAGTTACAGAAATAAAGTGTACTTTTCCTTTAACATTACGTAACGCTTTCAGTTTCTGGCCACATAACAGCAGCCAGGCAGAGCAGTGATGGCCTCACGCATCCTTCTGCCCACAAATCCACTGGTCCATATCATAGGATTTTCTGGTACCGTTGGGGAAGTTGTTATTTTGGTGGTTCTAAAGATTGGAGACTGCACAGACTGCATGACTGCTTAAAGCTCTCCCTTCACACCCCATTACTTACATGCCTACACCCCTGTCTGGCCACTCTGAACTGTTTCCTCAGCTTGGCATCCTGTATCCTCATGTTGGGAGAGAAAACTCGCTCATCCAGATTATGGAGTCTCCCTGTTCCCAGCAGTGGAACAAACTCGCCGCCTTCAATGGTTGTTACGGCTAATACCTCACAGTGTGTCACTGCATCCCGAAAACAAGCGACTCAACATGAAAAGGGCACAAGTTAAACGTACTTCAGGGCTGTTTCACACTGTCAACTTAAGTGAGATCATTCTTGAAAACTGTAGATGTTAAAGCAAGTGTATATATGAGCCCATCGTTGCAATTAAGAGACAAAAAGTGAATAACACTTGTGGTCTACTGGTTAGTGAGTCTGGCTTTTAATCAGTAGGTTTCTGGTTCGATTCCAGTGCTGGCAGGTAGCAGCTGAAGTGCCCTTGAGCAAGGCACCTAACCCCCGATTGCTCCCCGGGTGCTGCAGGGATAGCTGCCCACTGCTCCAGGTGTGTGTGTGTTCACGATTTGCAGTGTGTGTTCACTCCTCACTAGTGATGGGTTAAATGCAGAGGTCACTTTTTCGGGTATGGGTAACCATATCTAACAAAACATGTCACTTTCACTTTCATCATTATCACTCAGTCACTACAATTTGCTTCTTTATAAATTTACTCAACATTATAGTGAAATGGACATTTTTACATCTTAACCTATTCATGTATAATTCCAGCTAACAATTCTTAGTTGTAAGAACGTCTCCCTAACATTTCAAGTAACAAAAATGCTAAAAATGTTATTTTGAATGTTTTAGAAACGTTCAAAACATCCAGTTTTTAGACAGTGTATTAACGTTATTGCTTTCTAAGAATGTTGTTTAAACTTTTTATATTCTGTAACGTTTAAAAAAGTTACTACTACTATTAACTTAAAAATAATGTTTTTGATATATTTCATATAAAGTTAAAAAAAGTCTAACTAGCATTACTAAAACATCATTTTTGATAACTTTTAGAGAACTGTTAGAGAATGTTAGCCAACATTCTGAGAATGCTCCATGTTAGCTGGGGTAACATGAATGGTGTAGCAGTTTTGCATGGTACAGTATAATTTAACCTGTTTTTATGTGCTGTAATACACTAAAGAATGTGTCTCATTTCACATAACTCTGCACTATTCTGTGCCAGTCTGCATTCTACATACTGAAATGCAAAATCCATTACTGACATATTAATTTCAGGCCTTGGTCTACTTTCATCCTGCCCGAATCATGACATTTTCTTAGTGTCTGTCAAGCTGAAAAGTCTTAAATTTTCAAATGGAATTGAATCAGGCCCAGTTTGTGAATGCAATCGCATTTAATAACATGCTTCAAAACGACCATAAACAATCATAATCTGTCTTTCTCAACGTCGACATGTTACCACACCTGACTGCGTCTGCACTAACATCAGCCAAATGTGTCACACATACTTTGAAATCCACTTTGTTCCATCACAATTCACACAAGTTCTCCAACATTGCTCCTATTCCAGACCCAATCGTTCAACCACTCCCAACTTCACTTCTACATTTCCATTTAAAATGCAAGTGTCCAGTGGAGCGAGAGATAACGCATCAATCATAGGCTGGCTGGGTATAAGCCTCCCCTTTCACCTGCCAGCCAATGGAATGACAGCTTGCGATCACTCCGTGTCTCCAGAGAGTCTGCCTCAGCAAACCCTTCACACAGAGTAAACCGCCCACAGGGTGACAAATCTTGCATTCTCTGAGCCCCATGGAGTCTGTCTGGCGTACTTCCTATAGCAAAACACTCAAGCTTTGTATCTTTAAAAGGAATTGATGCTTGTAGGGCTAAGAACCTATGTGCCAACAGAAAAATGATTTACCGCTCACTCAGCTTACTATTTTAGGTTGTAAGAATGGTTCCATAACATCTCCATTAAGTAACAAAAAACGTTAAAAATGTTTAATAATTTAGGAATGTTAAAAATGTCCAAACATTCCACTAACTACTTAAGAATAACAGTTTTAATACATATAATGTTCTACTATGTTGATATATAAAAACATTCTACTAACATTACTGCAAGAATGTTTTTGATAACTTTGAGAAAACTTTTAAAGAATGTTAACATTCTGAGAACGTTCCCTATTACGTTGAGCCAACGTATGAGCCATAGTGTAAAATGAAGCTACAGTAGGGTCCAAAGGTCTAAGAGCATTAGTGTAAATATTTTATACATGAAACGTTTTTCATAGATAATTGTTATCTACAACCAAAAAAAGTTACAATCATTTATATTCATATGAAATTAAAACGTTAATGTTTGCTATGCACTTTTTGCTTTAATAACAGCATACACTTGACCTGGGATGGACTAAACCAGATGAAGTTATTTCAGCTTGATAAGATGTTCCAGTGAACATCTTGTGTACTTTAACAGAAGCAGGAAAATCTGACCTTCTTACAACACAGTTAACATGATCAATGTCACCAGCCAACAATTTGATTACTGACCTGGAAATAGCACAGAATTTAAAATACTTTCATTTTACACCATAACATTACTTCAGGTTTCCCAAAATCCTAAAACTTATCTTATTTCCAAGTATAAATTAGATTTTCAAAATGGTCTCAGAAGTTTGGAACCCGCTGTATTTACAACTGAAGAAGTGCTTATAAATATTAATACTGGAAAGTATAAAAGCATGCATTAACATAATGTGTTTGCAATGTCAATGCATTTGCCGCAAAATGCAGCTTATTCGATGCCTTTAAATTTCCTGCATTACTGCCTGAAGTTAAATGTTCTACAGTGCTAAAAGTTATCAAGGGTTTAAAAATGATTCGACACTTACTGTAAAAATGACTGAATCTGTTAGGAAATCAATATTCAGAATGAAACAAATGGTTGGCTATCACACCACAGATCATAATTGCTTGTTTTTGTAGCTCTCAGAAACCCTTTTGACTCTGACACTTAACTGATGACTGAGAACCACATAACTGTCTACATATTAATGCTGAAATTTGCATAACTTAAGAAATCAGCTTTACATCTCATTCAACGAAGACCAATAATCACGGGCTCATACTTTCTCGAAACATTAGAGTCTATCCTCTGTTTTTAACCACGCTTGTACATTTATTTTTGATAATGCGATCACAAGAGTAATGCTTTCATATTGCCTTTCTTCTCGCCCTTTTGCCCTGTTCCAGTTGCAAAATTAAAATGGCTGATTTACATTAATGGTCCTTACAATTTTAGCAAGCGGCATGCTGGGCACTCTGTGGGGTTGGCCTGCATGAAAAATCTCTTTATTAAGTTGTCACAATTTTAGCTGGAAAAATTATGTCTGAATGAAGACATAAATAAAGGCGAAAACCTTGGATTTATCAGATAATTAATGCGTTTGGTGCCACACGCTGTGCACGAAAGCTCAGGGGGTTAGTTCCCTCTGAGGAAGCATTATACACCTCGCTTCAGAGATTTTTACTGTGTAAAACACAGTCGTATTGACAGCATGATGAAGTCAAATGATTTTCATAAAATGAGCACCTCTATAATGTTCCAGTTTCATATATATATGATTAATAATGGACTGTTCGAAGGAACTGTAGACGCTGGGGCTAAACTGGTACAACACAGAGCTGTTAATATCATGGTCATGGGTTCGATTTCCAGAAAACACACATTGGTTTTAATACCATCATTAACATCTGCCCTCCTCTGTCTATTCCCCCAGCTAACAATTTTAGGTTGTAAGAACATTTACCTAACATTTCCGTTAAGTAACAAAAACGTTAAAAATGTTGTTTTGAACTTTCTAGGAGCGTTTAGAATGGCAGATTGTTAGACGTTGCATTAACCTTATTGCTTGGTTGTAAGAATGTTATTTAAATTCTGTTAAACGTTTTAAATGTTCCACAGACTACTTAAAAATAACATTTTTGATATAACCGATATATAGCGTTAAAAATGTTCTACTAACGTTACTTCTAGAGAAAGCTCCCTGTTAGCTGGGCTTCCAGTGAGCTGTAAATTGTGTCTTGGACCGAAATAAACTTGGGCAGATATTTCCATCAGAGAAATCTCTGCTGAAGTAATGAGGCAGGCAGAACGGGATCTGCCTGTAGCATTCGTAGAGAGTTGAGGTAGCCGAGCGCTAGCAGAGAATCATGCCCTGAGTCTACTCACAGACTTTATGCTCAGCGCTGAGTAGAATGTGGATTAGTTTAAAGATGTATGTTTTCGGTTTTCTGTCTTTGATGTTGTGTTTAGTTTTTCCCTTTTCCCTGGCTCTTGTTGATGAACGAAGATGCAACTCTGTGTGTCTTTGCAAAGCATTGTGGGAACTCATCAGTGATGGTAAGGGAGCTGGAGGAGATAAAATGCTGGGTGCTCATTCATTTTTATAATGGGAAATCCGGGGTCTAAAACTAATTGCTCATTCCAATAACTGGAAATGGCTCACTGAACTCAGCCGACATAAACGGTGAACTTTTGGGTCCATCCTTTCCATCGCTCTCTTCCGACTCAAAGCATTCATGTTCTGCGGCTAATAATAAGCATGCAATGCCGGCTAACCTTTTTCCTTGCTTCATGTAAACTCAATTTACTTTTCCTGCACATACGGATGGTTTCGTTTGAACTCCTGGTTGATTCTGAATCATAAATTTCACAGAACCATTACAAGCCTGACATTTTGACGAGTTTAACATAATCCTCACAAGGATATGGCACATGTCTGAAATGAAGACATCGAAGAGGGCTGCAACACTTCCTGTGAGCTACAGATTTTAGACGACTCTCACGGTTTGGCTACACTGCAGTCAGATCACTAAGTGGTAGAAATGTGTACTACCAAGGGTAAGGTTCAATAATCCAGACAAAGGCAAAGCCATATTGCAACTAACAGGGAAAGTTCCCTGAATATTGGATAACGTTCCATAAAATTTCTCTCAAAGTTACCAAAAATGTTTGCGCAGTAACGTTATTAGACCGTTAATAGTTTTTTAACATTATGTATCATATATCATAAAACTGTATTTTTAAAGTGTTAGTGGAACATTTTTAAAAAATTGTAGTATTAAAACATTTTTAAAGCATGTTTTTATAACCAAGCAATAGGCTTAATACAATCTCTAAAACACTGGACGTTTAAACGTTGCTAGAACATTCAGAATAATAATTTCTGTTATTCATTCAGAATAACAGAAATACTGATTGTAATTCCTACAATCTATAATTGTGAGCTGGGATATGGGTCAGCTGCCACCTTTGGTAGAATGATCACAGGTCCACCTAGTCAAAACAGCTGTGTTAATAAAAAAAGAAAAGATTTAATTAGAATATCTCACGTATAGTATTGATAACATACAAGACAACAGAAAAAGTTTATGACATTGTACAGTTATTGCTGCAGCTATATTTAAAGCTGTACGATATAAGCACTCTATGTTATATTATCAACATCCACTTAAGATTAAAGATTTCTTGCCAAGAAACCTTTTCTTTCAACTCACATATGCAAATGTTCCTCACAGACCCAACCAATCAGAACGCAGAGTGTGCTGCTTCCTGTTGGTAGACTTTTAAATCGTCAATTTAAAAAGTCAATTTTCATATTAAACTCTGATTGGCCCGTTGATACTGATCAAAACTGTGCAGTTAGTTCTATTCATCGTAAATATACACATTAGCATTTTTTTCTGTTATTCATTCTGCATTGATTCTACGGATGGAGTGAGTTAGACGCCTTGTGACAAACTCTACTCCAGACGCAGTCAAATTTCATGTTTACTCTCAATACATAATCAGAATTTGGTTGGCTTAAAGGATGAATAGCAGGTCTGATTGAAGACAGGTATGGCAGGTTCAACTGCGTCTCATTGGCTCACTGTAAATTGTCATAATCATCTGTAACATTCTTTGAGTGGTCTAAATGACAAGGCAATATGCAACAGCTACGAACATGACGTTACGGTAATATGAAAATTGTCAGCTAAAATTGGCACAGCGCAATTACAGCACGGCAAACAGCCACTAAACCCTGCCTGCAGTAAATCTGAGCAACAAGCCCAGACTTCTAAGTAACACGCGGGTTTCACTGGATAATCTTCTGCTAACAATACCGTTTTGCACACCTTTAAAAACAGTATTTTAAGTTTGGCTGCCTTCATGTTGCGCTACAGGTACAGCATGGTGCTCGCAACACCAAGGTCTTGGGTTCGAATCTCAGGGAATGCACATACCAAAAACAATTTACAGCCTCAATGCACAGTAATTCACTCTGGATAAAAGTCTCTAACAAATGCATGAATGTAAAACTGAAAAATCTCAGCCAACAACACCACACAAAATACTGAAGATGAAGCTCAAATAGAGCTTGACATACAGAACTCAAGTCATGGCGTGACTCAGCTCCTTGAGATTATACAATAAAACTCAAGAGTCACATGAACGTTCAACCGTTCTGGCAATCTAGACATATTATCCAAACTGTAGCAGATCAAAAGAAGAGATTTTGAAACAAATACAGAGTGTGTCAGTTATCAGCACAGAAGATGTGTCAGAACTCTCCTGGGCGTTTGTCATCATGGTTTCAAAGGTCTTTTTACAGAAAGAAATAAACTTTTCCCACATACAGTTTGAGGTGATAAAGCAAACCTGCTGGTGATAAGAGTGACAATGGTAAAAGAAATGTATACTGCTGGCAGACTAGACTAGACTGCAACACTGTACTGTTTTCAAGCCTAAAGCTATATACAGTAGGTAGATTTGCCTCTCATTGTGGCCTTGGATAGACCTTATCAAAACTAAGGTAATACAGAACTCTTATTTAATGACATGTTATACAAAAACTACATGTTATCTTTCAATACTCTACAACAGCGAATTCAAATGGACAAGCCACTTGAGTTTTAAAGCTGGTGCTCAACCCAAGGTTATGGTGATATATTAAAATGCATTTGTTTGCCAAACCCTCCACTGAATTTCTTTGCCGTTGCACTTTGCTATTTTTACAATATAAAGAAACTGACTTAATCACGCTTAATAATATCAGAACTGCAGTTATCAACCAAAAGCATGAAACAGCAGAGAAGAAACAGTGTCTGACCCTTTTGTCCCTAATAAAATCCTGCTTTGCTTCTCTTTCATCTCAGTGCAATTTGGTTTCTGTCACTCAGCAGAAATGCTCAGAGCTTTAAGGCTACAGACGGGTAGTAACAGCAGCAAAAATAGGACAATGTCTTAGCAATTTTTAAATCACTTATCCTCACATTCCGTTGCCGGGTTCGATCCCAGGTAACACAAGTACTGATAAAAATGTATACCTTGAATTCACTGTAAGCTGCTTTAAAGCGTCTGCCAAATGAATGAATGTAAATAACTTCATTTCATGATTTGACACGTTTAATATTAGCAACATTAAATATAAAGAACTGGTTACCAATTAATGAAAAGCAGGAATCTGATTAATCAATTATTTTGAATAAATCAGAGCCTGATGCTGAACTAAACAGCAGTGCACAAACTAAATATCAACACTTTCTTACTTGAGTCTGGTCTGTCTTCCATCATTGTGTCTGACCTGAACCTTTGCCATCAACTGTCAGTCTCACTGTCACTTCCACTGCACACTCATTTTCTCTCTCTGAACTGATTCTTCAGTGCAGAGCAAAACACCTGAGCCCACATCAACACTAAAATGCTCCTAACACAGCAGACCCATGGAGACCCACATCCCAACAGAAAAAGATAATGGCTCTTTTCATTTGAACCTGAGTGAATTCTAGATGGTCATAATTGGTTGAGAAATCAGGTTAAACGGAATCATTTAATTATCAAATACAAAATATCTCTACTACTAACAGTGGTAAGGCTGACCTTAGTAAAGCGGTCAAAGCTCCACCCTCAAAATGACATCATACAGCTTACCCAGCTAACCGTTTTAGGTTGTAAGAATGCTTCTGTAATGTTACCATTAAGTAACAAAAACGTTCCACTAACTATTTTATCTCTGACCCCATGAAAGAGAGAGAGCTACGATGTCACCAATTTTAAGTTCTGATCGTATGTGCTCCTCTTGTTTCACATGTTTCTTTATGTAGCTGGTGTTAATGTGAACATCAGCAATTTTCATTTAGGCATGATGGAAATTAAACAAGGAGTTTGTATCAGATCTCAGTGTCTGTCTCTTTTATAGCATCTGTGTTAAGCCACGTTCTGCTTTAATTAATAAAAAAGCTCAAGGGCAATGCTCTCATGTAACGCGAATATATAAAACAACCACTTCAATTTTTAACATGTTGTGATCGCTGTAGAAAAGCTGAAGCCCCCAAGGCACTTAAAGTTGCATGAGTGTGAAAAACACTGGAGCTCAGATTTGGGCTTGAGGCATGAGAAAAAACAAACATGTCAAACGTGGGAATTCTTGATGATGTCTGTGAGATGGGAGAAACTGATTGATGTGAACGGAAATCTAAAGTGACTTTCTCGGCTAAACTGCTTCTGCTGTTGTCTGAAACACACTTTTACAGTTGCGAATCGAACACAGATGTCACATGCACGCGTGTTGAAAATAACATTCCAATAACATTCCAGTTTAGACACAAAGCTCCCTCCAGGGATATTAATAATTCAACAAAGACGCTCTTAAATCCACACAATAAACTTTACGATGAAAAGTGAGCCAACTTATATTATTCTGTTGCGTAACACTGATGGAATTTCTTCAACTTTACTTACAAAAATCAAAATAAAGTCAACAAGTAGTTACAGCTTTTATACTGTATTTCAGTGTGAAATCACCCTCTTAACCACCAGAAATTCTGTGCACTGAAATGTGCTGTGATATACAAATTATATCATTGACAGCCCAAAAAAACAAAACGCCTCCTATTGTATGTTTTGTAAATATGGATTGCATTTTATTCAGAGCTACTGTATCTGCAATTAACAATGTGCTATTACACTCCACAAAATGAATTACATACCACACGTAACCATCAATTTGTACTCTGTATTGCCATTAAAAAACATTTTAAACAAACGTAGTAATTAAATGTAAATAGTTGATCGTTTATGAATGTCCAAGCTAAAGGTTGACTGCTCTCTATAGCTGCATTGGGAATTCACATAACACAAAGGATTATGGGAATGGTTTGCTGTCCCCTGCTGACTTAGAGTTTATGAAGACTCTTTATATCCCCCTCGAGGCGCCGGCATCCATCAGAGGCAGCGTGTGGAGCCCCGCAGGGTGCGTGATTGAGCTCTCCATGACTCGGGACAGACAGAGAGTGCAGAGGTTCTTTTGTCCCCCGAACACCTCACAGGCAAGCAGGGCACAGGTTAATGAAAAACACCAGCCTCGTCCCCACAGAGCAGCTGACAGTTTGAGGGATGCTTGAGTGGAGGTCTTATAGAACTTTAGAATGGAGAAGGGCTAAATCAAAGAGTCAAGAAGCTTTATATTTGCACTGAATGTTTACAGAATGTTTACATTCCATACCTAAGTTATATATAAGTTACATAGGTATAGAATGATATGAGGTTGAGTAAATGTTGTAAAAATATGATGGAAAAGCTCTCTCTAACCAAGATGTTCACTATGTAGGGAATAGTGAATGATGTTATGTTATGCGTTTCTGGGTGCACGACATATGATACACACATTTAATTAAAACGTACACAAGCAAAACTTACATTTTTTCTTTAACGATTTCCACAACTACAGCTGCACATCATTACCATAGCAACCAATTGGCTACGCCAGATATTGTCTCCACTGAACAAACAGATCAGACTTCATCATATGTGAAATGACAATGTGAAAAGTCAATCCCAAAACCGGATTTAAAACCAAATCAGATTTATGCACAGTGTGAACAAAGCTTTAGAATAAGACATGAACTCACAAAGACACTTTATCCAAGCGCTGAAACGTCCTACAGACGCCCACTGACAAGGATGCTTTCATAACACAGAAATTGAAATAAATCTTCCATCAAAGTGTGTGGAAATGAACAGTCACAGAGAGAAAAAAAAGCGAGAGAGAGAGAAAGTTCTCTCTCAGAATCGGGAGATGTAATTGTTATTCAAAACAGCAGTGTTAGAGACGGGCGAGCTCATACTGGGTGAGCGGATTGCTCGTTCTCCCTGAAGGAAGAGAGCGGCATTGGTCTTCCCGAATATCTCTGAATCAAAGTCACTTATTACCCACACACAATTATCCTGCTCTTTGCATCTTTTCAGGGCTTTATCGACCAAATCTCATTTGCAGAGATAACAGTTTTTTCTTCTTTCATCTTGTATGAATAGTTTTATTTCCTTCTGCAGAAAAGTGAAAATGTTTGGCCAAAGTGATATTACAAAATATATGATGAGAAAAGAGACTTTGAGACTTATTTTCTCAATATGCCAGGTCTGGATCTTTGATTAGATAAAGCATCAACTAAAAGTCATGTTGTAGAATTTTCCCAGAATGTGCTTGTTTAGTGTTGAGGAACATTATACTTTTAAAAGTAGAGCTTTAAAATTCACATTGCTCATTTTAAAAGTAACAAATTAAAAATACATCTTTACACTTCATGGAAATTAACAGAGATTTTCTCACCTTTAACACACAGATTTACTTTCCTCCAGAGTGAATTTCTCCAAAGTTCTTCATATAACTAATACAACTGGATTCCACTGAAATGCTCTTAATCACGTTGTATGCCAGCAGTAGTCTGATAACAC
>JAZGTK010002249.1:0-32891 GCA_036877625.1 Ambastaia sidthimunki
GATTTATGATAATGTCTGTTATATTACTGCTGATATAAACAGACTGTACGCAGGGATTTCTTTTTCCTGTGCAGGAGTGATGCGACCTTGAACGCCTGTTACAGGAAGCACAAACCCACCTGGCTGTCATATCTTAAAATACAGAGGCCCTTGAGACCTTAAATGAAAACAAAACTTCAACAAGAAAGTTTTACGTGTATAAATTAAGTTTCAGAGGACTAGGAAGGTAAAGTCAACATTCAGTGTGACCTGAGTCAATGGTTAGCCTGACAAACCTGGATAATGATAATTTAGTTTTGTGTATTTAGCACTTTTTTCATCCTCTTTTACTACAATGGAAATAAGGCACTCTGAGTCACAGTGAATATTGTTTTTCTTTTAAGCGTGTATCTGTATGGCCTTTATTTTGAAGTTCTGTTTTTAGTTTTGGTCATCATTTGGTCAATTTTCAATAGTGAATTTTGTTTTGTCTTTTAATTTCACTGATCCATGTGTTTTAAATTCTTATCTCTATTATTTGTTCAATATAAGGCAGCATTTGCATCTGTAAACATCTCTTATATCTGTTTGATTACAAATAAACAAAAAACATTCACTGAGCAAGGACAACTGTCTTCTTACCATACCCTGATTCACAGTGGTAAGTTTCAAATAAGGATTTATAGTTGGTCAGATTTAATGAGAAATGTAAGTTTGATTTAAACATATGTAAATAAATGTATGTAAAGTAACCTGCAATTTTATGTTTCAAACAGGTGGTGATAGAGAGGAAAAGTTACAGCTTTAAATGTTAGAATAATAATTGTAAATGATTCTAAAGAAGTTCTAAAGAAGTTTTTCTTTGTAATCTTGCATCAAAACATGATCTCACTTCCTCTTCTGAAGGGTTTTTCACTTTTGGCTTTGCTAGTAAGCCCTTTGGTTTTTTAACCCCTGCCCTTTAACAACCTGTCACACAAAGAGCACATTTCCTGATCCAAACAAATGTCTGCGTTTTGTTGTCTTGTTAAATATCCTGTTTTACTCTGAAGTACATAATTTAACAGAATTAAGATGGGATGCCATTATGTTGACCTGTGAAAACCCATATGACTGAAACATCAAATTTATTAACAAAATTATTTCTGAGTTATTTATAGAATGTTTTTATGTCAAGGGTCATAAGTATAAGTTTTTAATAAACATTTTCAAGGCTCAAAGGTTTGTATTTTTCAGATTATGTTCAATGCTTAAAGACAAACATCAAACTGAAGACTGATATTATATCCGGAGGTTGAATTTTAAATACATTGTAGAATTTGTCATTCTGCAGAAGGAGGGTTAGACTATCCCCACTGCACAAGTCAATGCTCTGAAACGGAAGAGAGCAGCTGCTGCCACAGGAAATCTGCCACCCACTCCCCAGGGAGGGTTAGACCCAGAGTGATACAGTATTCTCATAAAGGAAACATGGTAACTTTTCAGAGTCTGAAGAGATTTTTGCACATTTTATGCATTTTAACTGTTTAAATAGCTATCCAATCAGGAAAAAAGACAAAGAGCTTGATCTTCATCCCTTACAAATGGAACTGTGTCAGTATACGATAATATGGGAACAATTGTGGGACACATGGATGGGGACACAACTTTTTAAGCTAATCAACTGAGCTGCAAATGCCATGTGACTAATCTGGAGTTTTTTTTTATCATAATCATTAAATTGCCTTTAATATAATTGATCATGGTGAAATGCTTTTTCCAGAAATTAACAATTGTGTTGTCATTTGCTGGCAAAATCTTGGTAAGATGGTAACTTTTCCTGGAAGACAAATTGACCAAAGCAGCTTAGCTCATAGAGTGTTTTTTTCCAAAAAGAAAAAACAACCCAAAACTTCTGGTCTGTTGTCAGATAAATTAGTATGCTGTATCAACTGTATCAGACTTGCAGAGAACATCCACAGACTCCAGGTAATAATAAGTAAAGGTACTAAAATAATTCTGCGGTTCTAGGCTTCATGGTTACTGGTATCAACCAAACAATCCACGTCAGCCTGTGTTTGGCACAGCTGTAGAAGCAGAGGCCAAACACACTGTGATCCAGCCAACCTTATAACAGCTAATGAGAAACATGAGAAACATCTGCTTGTGCTTTAGGGTAGCTTTACAACGTGAAAGACTCTGGCAAGCAGGGAGGTGAGGAAGAGGAGGACAAGAGGGAAGATTTGTGTGCAGAAAGATGGGTATAAAACACAGCCACAGCAGAGGCTGGATAGTTGCAGGTCTGTGCCGGCACACATCCAGGACCTCAGTGAGAACATGACATCAGCTCTGTACAGCAGAGGGAGGAGGCTGAGTCAGTAACAGCCGCCCTCTGGCCCTTACTGGAAGTGTTGAGACACACACTATGGGCAAATTCCCAACAGCATTTTTGCACCCTTGAAGGGCACTGCAGAAACTGTGCTTTTGAAGGCTGCTGTACATACAATAATCATTGTAAAAAGTTGATGATTTTGTTTACTGAGCTATTTTATCTTACCTGAGATTCTTTGTTTTTACAACAGGTAATCAATTTATATTAAAGACACAAAGACGCAATATTTGAGTTACCTTAACATGAAATTTGCTGGTATGTTATCAGTGTAACAAATACAAATAAAGGAACAGTGATGTATTTCTGAAGAATTCTTGTAGTTTAGCTGGTAGAGCATGATGCTGGCAACACCACAGTCATGGGGTTGATTTCCAGGGAAAACAGAAACCTTATATGTGCTGTAGGTCACATTATAATTTCTGCAAATGCTTAAATGAAAGTTAAATTAACAAACGTGTATTCATAGTAGAGGGAGCAATGCACTGCTTAAAATATGTTGCTGTGCCCTTCTGAGTGAGCAGCTTTGTCCTACAATTTAACTGGTAAGTAAGGTGAGGAGCTACCGTTAAATTTAAGCAATATAGGGGATTACAGTGATTTTGTGACACAAATCAGGACAAATACCAAGAAAAACCCAAATTCAGAACATGAAAGTGTGTCTAATTAAAACGTCACCGACGCGCACAAAAATGCTTGTGTCCACTAAGAGTCATTAGTGTCAAACTTGCATTTGTTATTAAAGATTTAGCAGCGTTTTCTCAGCTTGCTGATGCTTTTTTCTTGACAGGACTATTTTCTCTGGCACAGATGCACAGTCAGTGATTGACTGCAGCTCATGGGCTCAGGACTCTGGAGAATCATTAAACGCACGTTCATGGAATATGCAGATGTAGAACACGGTGGCAGACGACTGGAGAAAAATTGTTTGCAGTCTCTGGCCGATGTAACTATGGGGAACAGGCCTAACTGTTTTCCTAGAATAAGCTGGGATATTCAGTGAGCCAAGACGGGAGTACATTTTAAAGAGATAGTTCACTCAGAAATAAAAATGATGTCATCACCCAACCGCATGTAATTCAAAACCTGTATGATTTCTCTTTTTCCGTGGAACACAAAATAATGATTTTTTAGGCAGGCCGCTGCTTTCCATACTATAAAAGTGAACAGGAACCGCAGCTGTCAGAGTCCAAGAACAAAAGGTTCTAATAAAGTTTTCTATATGACAGTGTTATGTTACAAGAAGGACAAAACAATATAGCCTATCAAATATGTATGATATAGCCACAATGTTTTTTTAGATACACAGATTTAGATACAATGTGAATATTACGTTTTCTAAAGAACTTTTTTAATACCTCTGAACGTAAAGCAATCAGTAACTTTTTTGGTTTAAAATGAAGAAAAATTCGTCATTAAGCAAGTACATGACAGATCAGTGTTCAACACGATCTCGTCACCTTACCCTGATTCCCAATGATACGTTTATAGCAATAATTTATCATTTGAGCTGACAGAACAATTTCCTGGAATGTGTCAATTTGGCCTAATTTGACTTCCTTCTTTCCTGAAATCATGCCTTGATTGACAGGGCTTCATTAATAATGAACTAAACTTATTTGAGGAATTTATTTATGGGTTTGGCTCTTGTCTGGCTTTGTGATACTGCTTGACTGCTTGTTTTTTTAAATGTACATTTATGTTTATGTTTTTTGTGCACATTTAACCACACATAAATCTTATTTTACCTGTCTCAATCATAAATAAATCACTTTTAATGTTTAGATTAGTCTATTGAGTTATTAATTAATGTGTAAAAACACACCATGTGTAAATAAGCCCGCAAGTGTAAAGTTTCTAAAAGGTTTTTGTGACCATTCCTTTTCTTTTGTGTTTTTTTCTCACCTCAGGCAAAGTAGAGGGTAATAATTAACTTTCTTGTTTGGCAGGTTTCCTATAATTGTACTTTCTACGCTTCAACCTCCTACCACACATGTAACAACACGGAAAGTATGTGTGTTCTCAGTGGAGATGTGAGAACATGTCAGTTTATTCATTGACAATTATCCCCATGCGCTTGTTCAAACAGGCTGAAGGAAGTCCGCCCTGGATCTACTTCTAAAATCAAGCTTTAGTTAAGCCCGAGTAGTGTTGCAAGGAGGTTGCTGAACCTGTTCTGCTCTTAAGATGCCTGTGGCACAGGATATGAAGACTAATAGCTAAGCTCCAGAATTATGAATACTGAAGCTTCAGGGTTTTTGCTTTTAAATTAGTTGCGGTTTGGTGTGAATATGATGTTCTTTGACAACCTCGATGTTCTTTTGAGGTTCTTTTAAGCCTCGGGTACTGCCTTGGTAGCGTGTGTGCATACATCAGTGAATTAATTGATCTTATCTTTCAGGATAATTAAGTGTGCATGGGAAGTTTCAATGAGAAAATTGTGACCAGACAGATCTTTCCATTTAGATCAGCATCTGCATATTACTGATTTATAAGATCCGACCTGACTCAGACCACAGGGGATCGCACTGTTCACTTGGGCAGAAAATAACTGCATCTGGTACTTAATTATTAGGTTTGGTCCAATGAGTCAAACTAAACATGCTAACCTAAAGTCAATATAATATATTACATTAAGTGGCACATAGAGTGTGACACTGCATTCAGTCGCTGCCACAAAATAAACCTGGGTAATAAGGACCCCAATAGAGTACTACCTTTAATTCTCCTTCCTTGAAGTAGTGCAATTAAATACCCATTAAATACCATAAATTAATTACCAAATATTCCCAAACCATCTCAACTAGGCCTTATTGTCTTTTAATACACTCTTCAAAAAGATTCCTAGATTTTTTTTGTCTGTTTCCTTTGAAAAAACTTTAAAAAAAAATCACCTTCTACAGATTATGAAGAGTATTTAAAAACAATTTTTCTTTAAACAATTTTGACCGAAAGGTTCTTTGGGGAACCAAAAATGGCCTCTTTGGTAGCTTTGCAAAGAATGCTTTTACAAGTCTTTATTTTTAAGATTGTAAGATGGCTTCATTACAAGAGCTGTGGAAAACATTCGGTCCAGTAGGGGAACCCTGGAAAGCAGTGACAGAGGTGGAATGTTTCTCCAACCCTGGCTTACTGTGTACTCTCTAACAACCTTTGTTACCATAAGATATTGCAAGAATTACTTTAATACTTGCCCACTTAATTCTGGTGGAGTCTGCTTACCTATAGAAGACTGGAACTCCCACTCTTGTGCCCCAGTTTGGCCAAGCTGGTGCTGATCCAGTAAAAAAACAGCAAACAGGTTAGCCTGACCAAGCTGGGAGAAGAGCTAATCACAGCAGTTTGGGCTGGTTTTAACAATTTCTTTTTTCAGTAGGGCTCTTCCAGTCTAGTTTAAGACTCTGTGACATGCCTGGGATTTGAACAAAACCAGGTAAATGGTTTCATAAAAATATAGGGCTTAAACCAGAACGAGAAAGGCCTCAAATTCAAAGAATTGTGTCTTCCTATAGTGGTTTTGTTAATTAATGTAAAGCAATAAACACAATGTATGCAAGTATGAGGCATCTGTCCATCCTGTTTCTGACTAGACATAGTTGTCTAGCTGGGGAGCAATAGTTAATGTTCGTTATGCCTGTGAAAACAGAAATTAAGGCCTTTCCCCTCCAAATAGTTTAAGTAATTTCCTGAAACTATCAGTAAAATAACGTCTTTAACCACAAGCCAGCTAAAACAATCGAGAACGGGAGAAAATGCGCCCCCTTCTGGATTTTATTATTTTGGGTAAATCTGTGCCTACCCCTTAACTTGACATGTTTACTTGACATTACTGGACGAAAATCCGTTTTCTGGTTAGAAATTAATTTCTATGTTTCATATTTAGGGCAATATAAGGCTGTCTGACATGTAAGTAAATAGCGAATGACAAAGCCTTTGACAAGGATTTCAGAGTTTATTATTGTTTACCTATACAAATGCAATACAGAGGAACTTATGTACTTTTCACGAATACAAACATGAACTGGAAGAAATGAAGGCAAAAATATTCTCTCTACAAGTTTCAGAGAAAATGTGGTCTTCTATGGTGGAACAGCCCAAAAAAAACCTCTCCAAATCATTTGTTCAGTCTCCAAAACTGAGACTACCAAGGAGTCCAATTTGGGCCCCGTTACTCTTGAGCACGTTCAGATCGTTCATCATCTCTGGACCGGTTGGTATTTAATGTGTCCACTAGAGGGAGCCTTCTGCCACTTTCCTGAAAAGCGTCTGTCTCTGTTGGGAGGTCATGTTCTCACAGGCCTCCAGAAGATTGGCCACTATCAGCGTCTGTTGAACAGTCTTTGCTTTCACCCACACTCTACCATTTAACCCAACAACCAACTCAAAGGGGAAGATCTTTTCCAGGTCCTTTACTATTTCACTCTGAGGAGACAGAAGTCTGATGGAAAGAGGACAAGACATGCAATTTAGCTTTTAAACTGAACAGCAATATGCAAATATGTACAAGTCTTGCAAATATGTTAAATGGAAGCTGCCATCTTTGTCTGTGACAGTCAGTTTAGGGGATTGAAAAATATTCACGTTTATTACAGTCCAAATAGTACTAGTGACATTGTACTAGTTGGACTGTTGATACAAACCTGCGGACTAGACCCAAAGACACTTTTAAGAGCAGCCCATCAGCTCCAAACACCCCCATCCCATTGGCTCGACCACAGCTGTCTATACACACCAGCTCGGGCTCCATATCTTTGTTTGCAATTGTGAACTGGCCGTACACCAGATCCCCTACCTGCAGAACAAAATTACATACTTTTATTATTATGTTAAGTGAAAACAAAACTGCACACCTAAAAGATAGTTAAACTGTCCAGTGTACCTGCACATTAGGTCTATTTCTCTTTGTAGCCCCCTCAAACGCCAGGTATGAAAGAGATGCCTGCTCACTGCCTCCAACATCCACTTTGAAGATATCTCCAGACTTTGCTGTCACAATACCAATGACACTTTCACCCTTGGCTGGCACGTACTGGGGGAAACAAGGATCACATTGACAATGCAAAAACAATGATATCACAATTTTGGCTTAACATTTCAGGATTTACTATGACCCTGGTTGTCTGAAACATTAACTGTGCACGTGAACATAAAGACACTAGTGTGGTTGAAATCTCTCACGCGTCTTTGTTGAGAGTCTATCCAATAGAGGTTCGGCTGTTTATGGCGCAGAATTCCACTTTTACACACTTGTACTTCATCTCCATTTCTCCGAAGCCCTGGACCGCATATTATCTTTTCGCTTTTGACATGTCCGTCTTCAGTTTCGGGCAGCCTGAATGTGAACGCATCGCCGGGTAACAGCACCTCGCCTACGTTTTCTCTGAATCGAGCATGTACACTGTCCATGATAAAATCCAACGTGAGCGCTCTGGGTGTTTGTGTACTTCCGGATAATGAAAGGAAGTCGTCGCCTCTTCTTTCAGAAATAAAAGTTAGAAACAGATTAAAACAATTTTAAAAGAATATAATATATCATACAATAAACGATTAATAAAGCAATACAATACTGGTAAAAATTAGAAGAGAATGTGAGTGACACATTGACATAATACTTTAAAAACAATTTACGATACACTATGTCTTTTAAGCTATATGATAAATGCTAAATTTGAACATTAGTCATCAGTCTCGTGAAATATTAACTTACTGTATTGAGAATTCCTGACAAAAATTAAAATAATGACTGTAATTTACAAACCGGAAGTAGGACTTTTATTGTTTATCAGTAATGGCGGAGCACACGGAGACAGAGAGCATTGGCTTTGCAGCTAATAGGTGCGGATTTGATGCTATGTTTTACATTTCTAGTTGATCGATTATAATTAGAATGTTTTTTTCTATTTGGGCAATCAGATGTTTTTGTCAGTATACTAGTTTAAGTATTTTTAAGCTTTGGTCCGGTCGGCTGGTTCGCTGACAACATAGACACAATAACAACACATCGCTTTGTTATTCCTTTATACTGTTTGTCCAGCTAGTAGAAAGTAGTTAAACCCATATGTGCATGTGTTTGTATGTATATATGTTTTGTGAAATTAACTCAGTCTAGTTATGTCGCTGTATGTTCTGTGCACATTTGTATGTTTTTGTACAGCCACTGTTGTCATACAGATATTGTTTGGTAACTATATTTTTAACCCATCAGCATGGCTCAGCAGCCAGCACTGCGATTCCCGGCCACTGCTCCTCCTCCTGCGAACCCCACCTCCCGCAGGCAGCCGTTACTGAGCACCCCTGTGCCCCCTTTTGCTATGATGAGGGGTCCTCCACCCCCTGCCCAACCTCCCTTCGGAAGAATTCCTTTTGATCCCAGTGTACCTCCACCTATGGGTGCCCCACCTTTACAGGTATGTGTGGCCATTTGTAATGAACCTTTAAGGTGTAAATTTCAAATTCCACGTTTTTGTTTTATATAAAAACTAAATTAGAATTAGCATTAGAAATTCCTTCCATAATGGTATAATTCCTGCAAATAATTTTCATTATAACATGTCTTGTTTTTCCTTTAAGAGAGCACCATTTTTGCCCCCACCAGCAGGATCCATGCCACCTCCACCTGGCATGATATTTCCACCAGGAATTCCCCCTGTAGCATCTCCTCCTGCACCTTCCCTGTCCTCAACAGAGGAGATCTGGGTGGAGAACAAGAGTCCAGAAGGAAAGGTACAGCTCTTCATGTTTTTCTTCATGTATCTTCCTGTATTTTACATTATTTCAGCTTTATTTCAGTTAACAGAAATGTTAGTTTTAGTTATCGATAATAATCCTGCGTTGAAAAGAAATAATTAATCTATAAATACATTTAATTGTTATTAAATGTATGTGTTAAATAGAACTGATTCTAGTTTTCATCTGTTTGGATTATTCTTCATTCAGGTGTATTACTATAATGCACGTACACGAGAGTCAGCCTGGACAAAGCCTGATGGGGTGAAGGTGATCCAGCAGGCTGAACTGGGTCCTCTGATGCTAAGCCAGGCAGCGGCTGCCGCTGGTGGAGGTACGGCCGGGCCCGGTTCATCTCCCAGCATTCCAGCTGCAGCCAGCAGTACTGCAACCACACATGCGTCTCAGAACCCCACCACAGCCATGAGCTCCACCTCCTCCCCCAGCCTCACAGCCTCCTCACCCCTCCTCCCAACACCTGCATCAGGTAAATGACACAGAAAAAGAACATTAGATGGTTGTTGCAGGTTAGATAATGTCATAACCAATTTTTTTGTCCACTATAATGTTTTTGCTTTGCTCAGTAACAGATTCAGCCAAAAATCATTATTCATATCTATAAAGCGGTTTGCTATAGTGTTGGTCTGGAAAGATGACAATCTTCATGCTTGTTATGTATGATTGACCTGTAGCCCCAGAGGTTGTGGAGATGTCGTCTGCTGTAACCACAACCCCCAGTGCCATGCCAGCCCCATTAGCAGCTGTCAATCCCCCTACAGTTACGGTCGCCATGACTACAGGACCGCCACCCTTACCGGTGGCATTGCCCCATACTGTGCCACAGCCTGCAGCTCCAATGCCGGGATTTCCCCCAGTCATGGTTCCCCCCTTCAGAGTGCCTCTGCCCGGCATGCCCATTCCAATGCCCGGTAAGTCTGACCTTTAAACCTCATTCGGAATGCCTCTGCTATGCCAGAAGTCTTTGATTGTTTATGCCTTTCTCTCTGTTCCCTGGTCTGGTTATAAATCCTTGTCTTTCTCTCACCATTCAGAGCATGTACAGTAGACAGCCTGTAGAATGGAAAGGTTGCCCCTTTTCCCTCTCTGCTCTTTGGATGAATGTGAACTAACAATTTCAGACAGAAGGAGAATCTAGAAAGCAGGTTTTATTATGTTGAATTATTATGTTGTTTAAACGCAGTCTTTACTGCAACAATGTCAGTATTTCCAGAAGTGACCCTCTCTGTTCAACAGATGGCAGTAATTTGCCATTTTCATCTGTACACAGGCAAAAATTTACTGCCTCAATTCGGATGAATATCCAACACAAGCCATTTTTAGATCAGATTAGCAGTGCATAATATTCCTGGACATGCATTTAGGCTGTAAATGATCTGGTATTTACTCTTCTTACACCTGGATGCAGTCGTTGACGTGTGCATGGCTGCTTTCACACTTGCATCTGTTTTTATGCAGTAGTTCTTTTGTTTTAGGACTTAAACGTGTCATAATACAGACACTAAAATGAAGGAGTTTTTTCCATCAATTTGATGGCAATTTACTGCTATTTAATAGGTGGCGTGTGAAAGTGCTTTGTCTATTTTCCAACACTCTGTGCTTGCTTATACGCTGTTTCAGGTGTAGCAATGATGCAGATAGTAAGCTGTCCCTATGTAAAGACTATCTCTCCTACCAAAAACGGTAATGCCCTCCCCATTATGGCATGTTAGTAACTGTTGTGCATCTTTATGCTTTTTTGAATATAATTCAAAATAGATGCCCCTCTGTTTCTTCCATGCAAATAAAAGTGTAAAATGACTTATAGTTTGTTTTAACAGCATCACATCATCCATTTTCACTTGTTTTGACTTAACAGTTTAATGAATGATGTGAAAGACATTTGAGGCTGTCACAATTACTGTGGAGTTTTGGCTGTAACCTAAATTAAAAACTGCTGTAGAAATTCAGATATCACCATTAGATATCATTGTTGTCGTGATTTGTCGTAATTGTATTCATCCCTTGTGTCTCTTGTGTTTTTAATGGTTTTCTTGTATTGTTGTGGTCTCATTGCATGCATCAGTGTAGTACTACACTCTTATTTAATGAATGTTTTGTTTTTAATATTTAATAAAAGGCCCAGTAAAGTATGCTCAAAGTGGACTATTGTTAGTTAGCTTTTTCCACTGAATTAAACTTTACCTTGTTTATTAGCAGCAAATATGACATCACAGTTTTCTTTTCAACCTCATTTATCTTTTAGTGCCATATCCGTTTGTTAATATAATAATCCAAATAAATTTTCTGTCGGCCTGATAGTTTTAGAGAAATTACATGCTTTGAACAGATTCTGATGTTCTGTGTGTAATATTAAGGTATGCTGCCTGGCATGGCACCTCCCTTAGTACCCATGATGCCCCCTCAAATGGCAATGGCATCTGGACCCTCAGGACTGCCTGGAGGTCTGGGCATATCCAACTGGACTGAGTTCAGAACCCCTGAGGGAAAGTCCTACTATTACAACAAACATACACAGGAGACCACCTGGGACAAACCTGAGGAACTCAAAAAGACAGGTTAGTGACTTAGACCTAAATTTATTTTGAAGTTAAAGGGCTGATTTAGTAAAATGAAAATGATTACTTAAATGAGCTTCATATTTGAGGGTTGTTATGATGGATAAATTATTGATATATAATGGATAAATTATTTAGTAACAACATAATCGTAAATAATTTATTTATAACTGAACTTTCAGCATGTCTGTACTGGGAATTTAATAAAATAAGTTTTGTAACCTGTAAGTGGTTTAAAAAATGATGTGATACAAATAATAGATTCTCTTGATGTAAATAGTTGGCACGGTGGTGCTATCAAAACATTACTCTGAGTATAATTGAAGGGGCTTTCTTCTGGACTATCTGTTTGATTGACCAGTGTCAGACTGGGGGGGTGTTTGGGAAATCCTTACCTATAATGAACCCACATGTTTACCCTACACCATCTTGACATAAACATCTACAGATGTTCCTCTCCATGTCTCACTTACAGAAAAAGAGAACGAGAAGATCAAGGATCTTACTGTGGACATGATTGATGCTGAAATTATGGACATGGAAGACGGAAGCCCAAAAATTGACCCTCCGA
The DNA here is from genome assembly GCA_036877625.1 of Ambastaia sidthimunki. Lineage (NCBI taxonomy): Eukaryota > Metazoa > Chordata > Actinopteri > Cypriniformes > Botiidae > Ambastaia > Ambastaia sidthimunki. Next base: position 12,221 of record JAZGTK010002249.1, read on the forward strand.
AAGAACATAAAGAGGTCAGAGACAAACCTAGTTTTCAGAATTTTTGAAGGTCTAAATTGGGGGTTCTGACCTCATCAGTGTGTTATTTTCAGGAACTGAAAGAGGAGGAGATGACAGATCAGCAGAAAGCTGCGAAAAAGGCAAAGCCTATAGCAACGACACCCATCCCTGGCACGCCATGGTAGACAACTATTCACACCAATGTTAATGACTCAATGTAGAGTTGAGGCCCAGAGTGCAGGTGATGGGGCATGCAACCGACTGCAAGTTTTGACTTTACTAATGTGTGTGACAGGTGTGTGGTGTGGACCGGTGATGAGAGGGTCTTTTATTATAACCCCACCACACGTCTGTCCATGTGGGAGCGGCCAGAGGATCTTGTGGGCCGTGCTGATGTTGATAAAGCTATTCAGGAGCCTCCGCACAAAAGAGGCCTTGACAACAGCCACAAACCAGGTAAAGGTCGTCTCCATAGAACCACAGAGAACCACATTACATTTTCTTAACTCATTCTTTATTTAAACATTTAAAGATAACCTACATGATAGCATATCCTAAACCCTTTTCCAGTGTCAAATAAGTGACAAAATAATAATCAGAACAAACATGACATTTATCATGCAGCTCTAAGGAACAGGATTTTAAAATGATATTTTACTGTGGACAGCACTGACAAAATGTCTTAATTTTAGTCCTAGGTTTCTGTTGTTTACCACTGCAGTCTAAAGTGAAGAAATCTCAGTGTTGTTGACCTGTGTGTCAGCTGTGAGCATGAGCCCTTTTCTATCCATGTCAGATTTCTTTTAACAAGGTCTTAATAGCTGTCTAAACCTTCTGTTGCATGTGTGTATGTTTCCCGGGACACAGTGCTGGTTAAAGAGGAGCAGAAGTCTGTTCTGGCTGTAGATACAACTGATGATGAGTCCAACAAGGCCAAGAGAAGAAAGTGAGAATGTATTCTTCATGTATTCTTCATTTTGCTCAGTTTTAATTTCATTCTGTCTCGAATCAAGTGAAATGCCAGATGAAGTTTAAATCAACATGAAACCAATTTTGTAATGTTAAATTTGTGATGTTCACTGGCTGAGTTGCTACACCAGTAGTCTCAAAAAAAGCCTAAATATATTTTTGGCAGATGGCTAACAATGTTTTCCACATCTGCATGGCATAGGTATGTTAAATGTCTTAGAGGCAAAAAGTTTCAGAGACAAAGCGAGTTCCTACATCTTAATAAAATATTACAAAAACTTGATGTATTAATGTCAGAAGTTGCTCATCATAACTCTCGCTGATTGGTTGTTTGTGTTTGTTTGTGTGCATTAGGATAGAGGAGAAGGAAGTAGATGCTGAGAAGGAGGCCGCCATGGAGGCGGAGCTTAAGGCGGCACGTGAGAGAGCTGTGGTTCCTCAGGAGGCCCGGATGAGTCAGTTTAAAGACATGCTGCTTGAGCGAGGGGTAAAACATAAACGCATGTACATACATGAATCTGAATGAGAAGAATTCAGATCATCTGTACACACTACCAGTCAAGTGTCTGAACTTACTGGCCTGACTTTATGTTGATGATCCAAAATGCTGTTGCCTAGTAAATGCTTTAAAATATGGACTAATATAACTTGTTTCTTTTCTCTTTAATGCATGAGTTGGACCATATAGTGAGTAAAAAGCAACCAATCAGTATCAAGCATAACAAGTACCAGTACTCTTCCAATACTTTTAGTGCCATTTAAAAAGCATCCCATAATGCACTTTATGAAGTTGAGAGTGTGCAGAGCCATGATCTTGGCAAATGGTGGCCGCTTTAGGGAAGCTAAAATATAAGAGTTTTGGTTTGTTTAAAGCTGCAGTTCATACTTCTGCCTCTCAATTGCCATCACCTCGCATCACCCGCCAGACAGCTCAAGCTACATCATTATTATAAGCTTACTGTTGCGTATTAGGGAAAGGTAAAGAGAACGTTTTAAACCCAGTTCTGTTACGTACATTGATCAAGAACTGTTTTTTTCTTTATTTTAACCAAAAAAAGTTTTGGATTGCTGCTTTAAAGTTTTTTTGGTCACTGAATAATCACTCAATAATAATAATAATAATTCCAATTGTGTTATTTCATAGTTTTGATGACATTAGAAAACTGTGACAAGACAATGGGTAGGTATATCCAAATTTTTGACTTGTAGTATACATCCCAAATCAGCACAAATCAAACTGTTTGTGCGACTTGATCTTTAATAACTAAACAACGAACAACTACCAGGAGATTTGGCTTGGCATGATTCACACATGGTGGTTTATTTATTTATTTTCTGGTCTGAAAGGTTAAATCCATGGTTTGTTTTAAGCCTCGGTGCTCATTAAAATACTCACCTGACATTTTCAGGTGATCAGAGACACTGATCAGTGGAGTCTCACATCTCACCCCCCACCCCCCCTTTGGCATCAGATTTGATGTTTCTACTATGAAATATGGATAAATGCATATGCCGCTTATGTGATGGAGATCCCTTCAAGAGCTATCTGCCCTTTGCCTCACTGGCCCATGCCAAAGATGAAAGGCACATTTGCAGTCAAAGGGTCTCATCATCAAGGCAAGACCCTTTTCCCCTCCTCCTTCTCGTCTTCGATGTATGTCACACAGCAGCGAATACAGCCATCCCTCCAAAAGAAAAGCCCCCGATCAGTCCCCATTTAATTACACCCCTCTCGTTGTGCCAATTAGCAAGGTGGGAAAAGAAGGGCTGGCAGGCAGTGAGAAGGAAGCTGAGGACCACCTGTTGGGTGTGTGTCATTCATTAGGGATGGTGGGATGCAGGATGAAAAGCACTGGGCTTACACACCCCGACTCTAGCACCACAGGAGGGGAGCAAGCTCAGAGGGGCTCACCTACCCGACACTCTCCTCGTTATAATGGCCCTAATTAGAAGGGGTGGGGGGGTTGATCTGGCTTCATGACTCATTTCTCATCTCTGTTTTTGTCTCTATTTTTTTGTACTCAGGTCTCTGCATTCTCTACCTGGGAGAAAGAGCTCCATAAAATTGTTTTTGATCCTCGATATCTGCTGCTAAATCCCAAAGAGAGGAAGCAGGTAGACATGCAGACACGCACTGTTTTATGTAGCCATCATGTTTGTCACTGGAGTGACGGGGACCATATTTGCTGCCTACATAGGCCTCTACCTTCTAAAGGAAGAATCCTAAATAAAAACCAAATAGGAATTCTTTGGGATACATTTAGATAATGTATGCTACATAATTAACTACATTAATTGGTTAAAAGATCTGTCTGTAACTCTTGACTTGCCATCTTGAATAGACAGATTTTTCTGATCTTAGTGAAAGGCATTCTGGGATTGACTTGGTCAAAACACTCATTAAAAGGCATCAACATCCAGAGAACATACAAAGACATCAGTATATACTGTACATCATATTGTACACTCATCTCGTGTCTCATATCCTCACGTGCCTGCTGTTCCCTCCGCAGGTGTTTGATCAGTACGTGAAGACTCGTGCTGAGGAGGAGAGGAAGGAGAAGAAGAATAAAATCATGCAGGTCAAAGACGACTTCAAGAAAATGATGGAGGACGCTAAACTAAATGTCAGGTAAATATTTAGAGGTGTTATACAGCAAGGATTGTTGCGATTAATCTGATTTTGGTACAGTTACCAATGTTGTAACTGTTCTATATTAGTTTCACTTTAGTGGTGTTTGTCTTGTGTGAACTTTATACAATCACCTCACAGCAAACACCTTGTTTTACCTTCACAGAACGACTTTTAGTGAGTTTGCTGCCAAACACGCTAAGGATTCACGTTTTAAGGGTGTTGAGAAGATGAAGGACAGAGAAGCCATTTTTACTGAATTTATGATGGCCCTCAGAAAGAAGGAAAAAGAGAACTCAAAGAACCGAGGAGACAAGGTGAGAAACCACTTTTGTAAATTGTAAGCCAAAACACAGGGCTCAACTATTATTACCATTAATTATCAACATTTATTATTTTTTTGTTGCTTCAAAGAGTGTAGCATGTCTGTTAGCTGCCTAGAAAACATTAAGCATAAACATTTCACTTGGTAGAACTGAAAACAACAGTTTTTGGAGTGTCACAGAATTTTTAAATTATTTAAAATAACACACCTGTAAACTGGCCCTAAACTCTCGCACTGACACTGGCTTATTGGACTGTTCTTATTGTGTGTATTCCACCTTTAGCAGAGATGTCAGCCTTGTTAAACTTTTCAAAAGTGTCCTTTTTGTTTGCCTGACATTTAATACAACAGAAACACAAAATGTTCTGTCAAATACACAAACAGGGCCCCTCTCTCTCTTTCTCTCTCACTGTCTCTGTCTGTCTGTAAGTTGTTCATGAGCTGTAATCTGTCCTGCGGTTTGGTCCACACGTTCAGTGTCTCAGTGGCTGGGGTTAAGTGCACAGAGTCTGGGCTGATTGCCTTTGGCAGTGAAAGGTCAGCCATCAAACATTAATGCCAGTGAAATGTCACCTGTGCGGGGGGCCATAGGTTAGAAGGGAGCGTTCACCAGGTGGGGTTCACCAGAGGATGCTCGTCTAATACCATGACTATCAAACTGTATTAACATTGATCAGATGTTGTTTCAGATGCTTTCTCAAACTTTGCAGTGGTCAGTGGCAGTTCTTACTGATTAACCCCTGGCTTTGGGAAATATGTAAGTGACGTATTTGTATGTGAGCAGTATGCATCATACAGGGCAACATTATACTTTTTGATTGTAAAAACAAGAGTCATTTTTATAATAGAAGGATGTTCCAGATATTGTAGTGCCCTGCATTTTGACTTTGTGAGTCTAATGTGAGTCTCTTTGGACCTCTTAGATCTTTCTTTTTCTCTTTTTTTTTACAAAACAAGGACATTCCATCTGGACTCACCTGGGAATAAGTGCCTGGCTGAAAGACACAATCGTGTTAGTGGGTTCAAATCTGCAACCCATTAGTTACCAGCCCAGGTCTATAACCACTAGTATGCGGCACCCCGCAACAATTTATTGTTGCTGTTTTTTGTCAGGTCAAGCAGGACTTCTTCGAACTGCTGTCAGATTATCATGTGGATGGTCAGCAGCGATGGAGCAAAGTAAAGGAGAAGATGGAGACTGACCCTCGCTACAAAGCTGTGGAGACCTCAGCAGTCCGCGAGGAACTCTTTAAGAACTATGTGGAGCGTCTTGCCAAGGTTAAAGATGCTTCCATATTCACAGTTCTCAAAACCAGTCCAGTGCAAAACCCAGATGTATAAAATCTTCAATGTAGTGAGAACAAAACCTGAGAAAGGCATACATAGAACACAAATACTGCATACATATAACAATCTGATTGATATACAGAAACAGACACTTAATTGAGACACTTATTCCTTTTTATGTTAAGTTAGACATGCATTTACTAATTTGACAGATTTGTGTTGACACTTTGTATTCTCCTTGGGAATCGAACCATGAACTTTGCATTAATGTCATGCTTTACCAGTAGAACAGTTATATTCTGTGGTGAATTTGTCCTGATGTTTGATCCTGATACCGCTACAGAACCCAAACTCAGAGAAGGAGAAGGAACTGGAGAAGCAGGCCCGGATCGAGGCCAGTCTGAGGGAGAGAGAGCGTATGGTGCAGAGATTCCGCTCGGAACAGACCAAAGAGATCGACCGCGAGCGAGAGCAGCACAAAAGAGAGGAGGCCGTCCAGCATTTTAAAGCACTCATGTCTGATATGGTAAAAGACGTAAACCTCTCATTGCTTCATTTACATGATGTACATGTTTCTGGTTTTGTGGATACCATCATTGTGATGTTTAATTAAGTTTTGTGTATTCTGAATGTGACAGGTAAAGTCATCAGATGCCAACTGGTCAGAGACACGCCGGGTGTTGAGGAAAGACCACCGCTGGGAATCTTCCTCGCTTTTGGAGCGAGATGAGAAAGAGAGGCTCTTCAATGAGCACATCGAGGCCCTCACCAAAAAGAAAAAGGAGCAATTTCGCCAACTTCTGGACGAGACGACCTCGGTACCCAGCAGTTTCACCCTGTTCTATGCGTCACGTCTTTTAATGTCTGGTGCATTCAGTTGACCTAACTGACTCTGATTCCTTCCTCTACATCAGATCACTTTGATGTCCACATGGAAGGAAGTGAAGAAGCTTATTAAAGAAGATCCAAGATGCATCAAGTTCTCTAGTAGTGACAGGGTAAGAAACGTCTGTGACTCGTGATCGATTGTTGCAGCTCTTTTGGAGAAAAGTATTCATTATTTCATTATTATAAACGCGATTAAGTCTTTGTTTTCTAAATATTCGTCTTTTGGCTTTCACTGTAGAAAAGACAGAGAGAGTTTGATGACTACATCAAAGACAAATACATCACAGCCAAAGCAGACTTCAGAACACTTCTGAAGGAGACCAAGTTCATCACCTACAAGTGAGACTTTTTAAATCATTACACCGTCTTGTCAAAGACTGTATAATATTCTTTCTTTGAGATTTTGATGTTGTAATGGGTTTAATTTGTTATGCTTAAATTTGTCATGAAAATACCCACTGATGCTGATATGGCATTAAAATTAAATAAATTAAACTTATCAACAATTGACATCAAAATATTAGTTGGTTTCAATAAATAATTATCTAAATAATTATCTAAATAAAATACTAAATAATTAATAAATATTATCTTTGACGGATTTCATATGCTTTTTTTGTTGTCATTAGATCCTGTAAGTTGATGCAGGAATCAGAGCAGCACTTGTCAGACATTGAGAAGATCTTGCAGAAGGACAAAAGATATCTGGTTCTACAATGCGTGCCAGAGGAGAGGCATAAACTCCTCATGTCATTTGTGGAAGAGCTGGACCGCAGAGGTCCACCTCCCCCACCAACTGCCTTTGAACCTGCTCGACGCTCCACTAAATGATAATACACTCAAAAGTCCCAGATGTTTTTCTCATGTAATTACATTATAGACTTCTAGAAACTGTTGGATAGATCACTACAGTCCAAAGGTTCCACATGTCAGACCTATGGAAGTCTATAGTGAACTTGGTCATATACCTCAGAGTGGAATGGATTGGATAAACTTGTCCTAGATTGCTACTTAGACCTGTTTGGTTTACGATGAATACACATCTGCCCCAGAAGATTTGTTTTAATTGCAGCACACCCAGCTCATGCCAGCAAAGACAGGATAGTTAATCAAACGAGGTAAACATGAGACACAAAAGTATTTGGACCAAACTAGGAGATTTCGAAGAATGTATTACAAGGTTTTGAGCCACCAAGTATTAATCTGTCTCACCCACAAACACAACCTGTCCAGTCGGAAAGGTTACATTACTGTAAATGTGAAAGAGCCTGTCTTGTATTTGGAAGATGTTTGCTGGAGGTTTGATCACCCATTGCTGATTTGTTCCCTTCTGTTAGCCTGGTCTTCAGCTACCCTATGATGTGTTTGTCTTGTCACAAATAAATTTCCCATGTCCCATGTTTTGTTATGAATTGTTAGAAACTGTGATTTGTTAAAATTGGGGAAACCTCCCAATTTCTGGAACATTTCTTTGGTGACTGTGGTCACCAAGAGCGATATTCAAGAATTATGAAAGCCTCTCTGTGCATTTGTTATTTTAACAGACTGTTGCTCAACATGTAATATTTCTGGATGATGAATATGTGTGGATGTATTCATTAGCTTGTTTACAATGTGTTATGATCGTACTGGTGATTGACCATGTCAACTGGTCACATGGTTTAATTTAATTCTTCACGTTTTTTAAAAATTATTGTTTTTTGGACTTGCTTTATGTACAGCTGAACTTGAATAAAAGCAACCCATTTTTTTAAACTGTGGTGTTTCTTTTGTTAAATGTGTTTTACAGTTATATCCCAAAAAAAAACAACTCTTATGTAGTATATGAAATGTTTTATTTTACACAAATGCATTTTCTAAATATTTTACCATAAATTGTAAATTCCATAGACACATTTTATTGTCTGAATATGTTCATAACAGCCCTATAAACAAGAATAAGGACTAGGAATAAGTGATCTATATAAACATATAATCTATTTCAAGGACACTACAGGCAGGAAAGAGCTATTCACAGCTTTTCGGGACTGTTATTGTCCTGTTGGACCCGTGCACTTAAGAAGTCAAAAAACACACAGGTTTCTTTAGTAATATTTCTACCCATTATAATATATCGTACAATTGAATTAAAGACACATAATACAAAGTTATTTCCATATATTTGTACTTATAATAAATTATACCAATCAGTTCTCTGATTTTTCTCTTTTGAAGAAAAGTTAAACATAGAAACAGACAAATCACAACAGAAAATCAATAAATACAATGGAGGAACTCATTTATGATTAGCCATGACTTTAAATAGGGTTCAGTTTAAGTGAGGTCTGATCTGTTGTTTTTGTTCTCTCTTTTGTGTTAAAAAATGAAGAGGGTAGATAACTGTAATAGTGCCACATGCAGGAAAGTCTTACTTTTTTCCTTCCTTGAGGTCCTGGTTTTCCCAGGGCACAGGGTCATTTTCCTGTGACTGAGAGCCAGATTCCCTCTCATGCCAAAACTGCTCCACATCTTGCAGTACTATTCCATCCTTGTTGGTTGGACTTTCTTGCTGTCCTCCACTCTGCTCTGTTTCCTTTTCAGGTTTCTGCTCCATTTGCCCAGGCCTATAGGGAGGCAGGTGGGCTGTTTCAGGTCTTGGGGTGGGTGACTTCGGGGCAGTTGGAGTGTGTGGCCCTGGCTTGTGTTTTGGTGGTTGCTTGCGGAGGGTAAGTCTACGCCACAGGTCTATGTAACCCTCTCTGAATTCCTCTGAAAGGGCCAGAATGATAAGGGGATTGACAAGCGAGATGGAAAACATGAGAAGCTGAGCAGAGAGAGTGAAGATCACTGGCGGAAAGATGCCATCAGTTTCCAGTGCATGCCGCATCCACACCCAGGACACCCAATGAGGGAGCCACATGATGGCCATAGCTACAGTCAGGCTAAACAGCATAAGGGTAAGTTTGCGAGATCTGATCTGGGTCCGCAGGTTCTGGGTCTTGCTGGACCTGCGTTGACAACGCCCATATGCCTTCCAGAAGTAAAGTAAGGCGAAGCTCAATGGTGTGCAATAGACCAAGAGGGGGTACGCCTTCACATACACTGACATAAACTCATGGGCATCAGATGGAACAGACTGAATGCAAATCATTCCACTTGCTTCTCTTTGAAGGGTTGCAAAGAGCCACTGGGGTATGGGTACCACACATGCAAGGAGCCAAGTGAAGATTAGGACAACCAGAATGGTCTTCAATCTGATGGTCACCTGCTTGGTAGGGTTACTGACATACCTGCAGCAAGCTTTGGACATGATGGCCACAGTGAAGCTCTTTGCCGCCATGCAGGAGTGCAAAAACCAATCACAGGTCTTACAGACAAACAAACCCAGGGTCCAGCTGGCACGGGAATAAGCAGAAGCTTTGAAAGGAAGCGCGAAAGCCAGAACCAGACCATCAGCCAGCATCAGGTTGAGGATGAGCGCGTTTATTATAGACAGCTTCCCTTTACGCGCGTTGGTTATCAGGACACCTATTGCCGTTAAATTCCCGGTAAAACCAAGGACGCAGATGATTCCAATGACGACTGGAATCAGAACCCTCAGGTCTTCTTGATCAAGGTGCTGATATCCACTTCGCTCCAGAAACGAGCGCCTATCCACGGAACTGTTCCCGGAGCTTATGTTCATGCTCGGTAATTTATCCATCTCCTGATGGAGGGATAAGTGGAAATAAAAGTTGTCAGTATGTGCAGAGAGAAAGATATTTTCTCCAACTCAAACTCCCGCGCGCTTGTGGGATGGATCGGTCCGTGCGCTCTGTTATATCAGAAGAGTGAGGCGTGAAAGCAGAGGGAGTTTATAACGGCTGCTTTGATTGACAGGTGCCATCACCAGCTGACACGCAGCGTTTCATTTCTCCTTTCAAAACATCCTCCCGAGGCCAATTAAAATGATTTCGGTAAATAAGCTCCGACTGCTACACACTGTGGCCTCCAGTAGAGTAACATTTCTATTTCTATTTCTTCTTTTGTCCCAGGAAACAGATTTTCATTTCCTGTCGGAGACAAAGGAGTGATGATAGCTAATGGAAATATGGAGGAGCGGGAAGGTGTGTGTGAGTTTTGATGAGGGATTGAAATTGAAAAAGATGCAAAGTTTGTTCCTCAAAAACAAGGTGTTGTTTCTGTGCTGTGACAAATGACAGTTTTTAAGTATAAATAGTTAATGTGGTCTCTCCTTAAATCTGAGGTCATGAAAGCGGCATAATAATTAAAGTATCGATGAAATATTGTATGTCACGCTGACTGTCAAGTTTTTTTCAAATTACTTCATGTCTGCTGTTTAACTACCCGCATTTAAAACGCAAATGACATATTTCTAATCAATTTTAATTATTAACTATATATCTATTAACCTCTACTTCAAACGTTCAGTATACCGGACAAAAATGTCAGTTGTCATGCCGACTTCTGGGTGATTCTACACAACCCAGAGTTCATGTTGACATTTTTGGACATTTCACGCCTCCTAGAAACAGGTTAAAATTATTTTGCTATTAGTACGTTATTGTGTTACCAGTACAAAAAGCATCAATTTCTAAACAGTGTTTTAGTACAAACTCATGTAGCATGGACTAGCTGCTTAATGCTCAGTAAGTTAGACCATTTAACCACAACATCACGATACAGTAACAGATTAATCTAACGTTATGTTGTTTTGATGAGGGTAATTTACATGACATTTCAGGCAGTCCTGCCGTGTGACATGCTTTACATCATCTAAATGTGTTTTAAGCATTATGTATTGTATAATTATTCTAATTTTTGTATAAATTATTATTATGAATTTCTTATTATGAAAGCTATTTTTATGACCTTATATTAAACAGAGAAACTGCTGTTCTCAGACTGCAGATCAGAGAGATCTGTATGAAATCTAAATTTGTATTTTATTTTTCATTGCGGGGCTATCTACTAAACAATTTGCAAAAAAAATGGTCGTCATACATTTTAACCTAAAGTCTTAATGTTAAAAATAACGTCGATGTTATTGGTATACTGTCAATGAGCAGTTCATTGATAGACAAAAAGCGTTTCTTAAAATGCCACACGAGGGCGCCATTGTTTAACTCTTGCAGAGCAAAAGTGGTCCACTGGAGAGGAAGAAATATACAAATTTGTTTTATTTCAACTTTTTAATTTTCTATTCATTTCAACGGATTCCATTAAGCATTAAGACTGCATGGCAAATAATTGCATGTAGATACATTCTGAGCTATAAAACTTTGTTTCATTAAGAATTCAACTGAAGTTTTTCTTCTTCAGAGGAAAACATTACTGGTTCGTTTGTACATAAATTCCCTGATATCATTTAACCTTCACATCATGTATAGGCTACATCATGATACCGGTATGCCAGTCATCCTCAGGCCAAAGTGACATGAATGAGGACAACATTTTAACAGTCTCAGACAAATGCTGTTGAAACATGATTGTTCAAATTAAAAATTTGGAACACCTATTTTCTTCATTGGCTCATTGTTGATGACATGTTGCATGCAATAATACCTCCCACCCAGCACAGCACTGAAGAATTAAAAAACATAGTACACTGTAAAGTTATGAGGATACTGAGATAATGTAGAGACTATGAAAAAATTCAAGTACTTCATTTCTGTGTACTCAAATACCATGTCGCTGCAATTCTTTTCCCACCATACACAAAGCTATTTTTCACATTTCTTGTATAAACATTCACACTACACAACCCAAAAACCACCCTTCAAAAACCCACCCAACCTCCCCATCTGGTCCCCAGTACCCACATACGAAAAGAAGGCACCACAGCTTATAAATGGTTATCAAAACAAAAGAACAACGTGAAATGATGAAACATAATTTTTTGACCAATGAGATTAACTTTTACTTCAGCGCTCCTTTCAAGAGGACCAATTAGGTCACTGGGGACTGTGATTCCATCCATAGATTGTTTGGGTTGTGAGCAACCACTCGTCGTCACAGTCGTCAGCACAGAGACACATTCCTAGTCAATTAAAGATCAGTCTATGCCATTTTGGCAATTTGGGGGGGTATGTTGTGTTCCACAGGAAATTAACATCCAACATGTTTGTTATAAAGGCACCTCTCTGTTTCAGATGCCGGGATGTCGATGAACAAGTCAGTGAAAAAACAACAGAAGTTAACGAAGGTATGTCTTGTTCACTGCTCACATTTGCTTGCCTTACAAAAGATGCTGAACTATTTGTGTCAATGCACATCTGTACTGATGTAGAGAGACAGGCATTTTCTTTCAGCACAGAAATGAATAAATACAATAAATAAACAGAGTTGTAAGGAACAGTTAGAGGAAGTGCCTATATTTAAGTTGAAGAGGAATTGTGCAGGTATGACAGCTTTTGTTCGAAGTCCGGCAGCATCTGTGCGCAAGATCTTTGCCATCTTACTCAGCATCAGAAATGCTATATTTGTCCATACATCACCCTACACTATAAATATCTTCCTCCCAGTTGGATTTTAAAACCAGCACAAACACACCCTTTGATGTCGAGCAGCGTTACAGCTTTATTATTCATTATGCAAGTGTGGAGGGGGTACAGCTAGTTGACCTTATCCTGGAATATATAAAGGTTATTGGTGGCCGCCACGGCGATGATGTTCTCAGAGGGATGCCAGGCTGTGTGGAGAATTTTCTTGCTGAAGTCCAAGCTGTCCACACTGATCTCGTCTTTGCGACGCTTTCCGCCCACACACACCTTGCGGGGTTTCAGGATCGCCCGAGGTTTGCTGTTCTCCCGAGACGCCTCAAGTGTCACATCACGCTTAGTATTGCGGTCGAACATTCGGAAGAAATTGTTGTAGGAACCCGTCATAATCACACTGGTCATAAAACAAAATGAAACATCAACAATATTAAATATTCCAAATGATTTCTACAACATCAATTTAAAGTTTATGTTATGGGTGTGTAAATCTGACCTGTCAGATCCATTCCAAACGCATTCGAATTTATCAAAGATGCAATCATTTTCATACAGCGAGCAGAGCTTACTTCTTAAGTAATCATGCACCTGGTGAATAAAATAGTGACAAGGTTTGTGTATGTGTGTTCATTTAGAAAAGCAGAATTTAATAGTACAACCTGACAGCTAACAGACATGGACTAAAACCACAAAACACAATTTTTTCTTCATAGAATTTAAAAAATACTGCAATAGTCTTCAATGTTTTGTAAAATGCAAGCAGGACTGTTAGTTTACAGTGGAAGTACCCAGCGCTTTACCTGATAGGTCTCTAATGGTTTGCTCTCCATGGTGAGATCCCAGACTTTCACTGTCAGGTAGTCACGTGTCATCAGGTACCGCCCACTGTGGCTGAACTTCACGTCAGAGATGGAAGAGATGATTTCAGAAAAAAAGGAACGATTGCTTGGATCTTCTGGCTCCTCAAAAACTGGACATAGATAAAGAGAATTTAAATGTAGAAAGACATGTTGGATTCAAAGGCTATAAGGCTTTAAAATATCTGCTTTTAGAATAAATTAAACTTATTGAAGATTTCCATAATTCACAAGTGCATGTTGCTCCAAATAAATAACATTTATAGCTTTTTTAAAAAACAAAATCTAACATCTTGCTTTGGCTCTTAAAATTACTTTCTTTTTTGGCTGATGTCACCCAGCCCTTTTATTTGTCAAGCCCTACATTTTAACCATCTGTATTGTTAAAAAATCTGTTTAACTTGGCAACACATAGCAAAGTAAAATAGGCTGTGAATGCCATTTCACACTGACTAATGTCCAGCAACAGGCAACAAATGTATAAAGTTTTTGGCCATTAGTTTCTCTATTAGCTGTCCAACATGTAACAAATGCACAAACAGATATTTATCATCTACTACTGGTTATTTCCTCACTGTTTTGTGGACTCAGTTGTGGATTAACCTCTGATGTGTCTGCAGGAATCTCTGCAGCAAGTCAAACATTTTAAGCGACACACATCAGTGCTGGTGGGGATGTTTGGGCACTGCTGGACTGCAGGTATTTGTCATGTCACATGATGAGCCTGTCCACCTGCACTCTCTCTGTTTGTCATTCACAGAGGGTCAATGAGTCCTTTGGGGAGTGATGGGGGGGACATGGCACTTCACCAGGGCCCCAGTGCTGCCTGGAGCCCTGCTAAGCTTGGTTAGCCTCCCTCACCTTACATTATAGATTATTTTTAAGAAACATTCTCTGGGATGCCTGGGAGTTATTAGCATGGGTGAAAGGAAGAATACACACATATATGCACCCAAGCTGAAGCACATTGAACACACATACACTGTGACAGGGAAGACACTGCAAAATGTTTCCCGAGGCAAATCTGCACATCTGCCTGTTGTGGCCTCACGTCCGAGAAAATAAATTAACAGATGTGTGTATAATTTACAGCAGCATGTGGCTAAAAATACAAACCAAGCAGCTAAAGCCATATCTCCGACAAAAACCCTTCTAGCAAATCTGCCCATGTGTAAAATTCAGCATTAGAATGTAAATACTCTATTCAACAGGATGCAAACACACGGACTACTGAGCACATAGATAAAACTAAGAAAATGACTGAATCCTTACAGCAGTGAGAAAACTATAGCTAAGACAATCTTCCCTTAAGCATTGATTTTAAAGTGACATGCATTTGTCAGTTATGGTTACCCATAACCGAAATGTGACCTCTGCATTTAACCCATCCTTCGTGAGGAGTGAACACACACTGCAAGTCATGAACACACACACACCCGGAGCAGTGGGCAGCTATCTCGCAGTGCCCGGGGAGCAATCTGCCTTGCTCATGGGCACTTCAGTTGCTACCTGCCGGCGCTGGAATTAAACCGGCAACCTACTGATTACAAGCCCGACTCACTAACCAGTAGACCACAGCTGCCCCCCTGGATTTTGATGCCAAGCTGAAATGTCAATGCATTCAATCTGATGATGAAATGCACACTGATGCCTCTTATCTTAAATGGGGTGCAGGGGAAACCCGAGATGCTGTTACTTTGGAAATTTGGGGTTATCAATTCAGCCATGTGCAGCCAAAGGGGCTGTGACTGTATACTGACAGTATAGGTTCATCAGCCATTGAGTCCAAACTCCAAATGAAATTAGCCAGTTAAGCCAAAAGAGACGCAATCATATTAAAAATTTGCATAATCCTCACCTCCACCTCCTTTTCCCTAGGTGGAAGAGAGGCTAATCCCTGTCAGGCGCTCTCTGGAGAATTCAGCTGTACTTTCTCTGGAATTTGTAATATATTTTTGTATTTGATGTTGGTGTGATGCAGTAAGCTCTCTAAACATATATGTATTTTTTATTGTTTATTTTCAACCAAACATTTAACAGCTGTTATGTCACTTTGACAGCAGATAAAAGTTCTTTGTTTCGTTGGTCTTAGATTTTTTTCAAAAATTTCTTGGGAAGTTCCTTAGACTTTCTTGATTACAGGCGTCAGCATCTTGGCAAATCTAAGACTGTGTGAATCATAGTTGAGATCTCATCTAAAACTCTAGAGGAGGCACATATGGGATTATTGAGGGGTTTTCCTGAGAAAAATCTAAGAATCTGGAGATCTTAACAAAATTCTCTATTTGTCTTCATTTAATCTCACTGATGTCTTTGAGAAACAAAGTATTGAGATGTTATTTGTGGTTAATTGTGTTCTTTTTCCTATTACTTTATGTGAAGTAAAAGGCCAGGCTCAAAATATCCAGTTAAAACAACAACAAAATATCTGTTTTTGCTGCTTCAGCATTAGTCTATTAGTTTACACCAGTGGATCTTTATCCACTGCTCTTGAAGACCCACAGCACTGAACTCTTTTACCTCATTCTTATCTGATATTCAGTTCCGTTAAATTCTCAGTTAACTAGCTGATGATTTGTGAAACAGATGTGTTAAATAAAGGAGACTTACAAAATTATGCTGTGAGTTCTCAAGACTACTGTTTTATAGAATGTACATATATTAAAAGTTTCAGAGATATAATCATAGTTCTTTCCTCTAGACAGTAATAACATTAAATTAAGACAAATTGAGAAGTCTCCTGCTTTTCAGTGAAACTAAAATATTCTTATATTTGTCTCTTTAGAGCTGCAGAAGAGATCTTAACAGTATTACAAACTGAGATTGTTGCCCAGATAAAATGTCTAATTATTATCTAATTCTTTTATTATTTAATTCAGTGTAGAATCTGAACTATGCTATCCTTTCTTTTTGCACTATTGATGTATGTTGGGCCAGTGTAAACTTCAAGAGTAACATCTGATGTCATAAAACATAATTGAGAACATAAAACACATAGTAAAACTTAAATGTATCCCATTATGTTGAGCAATAAAAGTGAAACATGTTTCTCTCTGGTGTTTCTGAGGTGGAGGCTGAGCACACGCAGACAGTTTTCTGACTCACATTTTGAGTGGTTGTCACAGAGTGCGGCAGCCCTCATGTCACACAGACGTATGGAGCCTTTACTGCTGCTGTAGACAAACGTGTTACACTGGTGAGGGTGAAACTCTGCTGCTGTTATCACCTCCGTCAGCTCCTCCATGTTTGCTGGCTTTATATCTACAATGTCTGAGGAGAAACAGCTCAGAAAAACTCCTCAACTAGGGGGTTGATCAATAACACCAGCAGCGGATTGTAAATAACAATCATTAATGACAACTAAGAAAAAAAAAAAGACTAAATTGTGTAGACAACTCAGTGGCACTCCACATTTATAAACTGATTTGATGAGCCCTGTTTAATACAGTCGTGAAACTGATGAACAAGCTTTTCTTCCAACAAATCTGTTGCTGTGATGTTAAAGGATACTGAAGCTTCTGTTGGTGATCTCCAGGTTCCACAAGTTGATCCTCAGGTCATCTGTGGACATGAAGGTTTCATTGTCGCTGTTGACAGAGATAGAGTTTATGTGGTATGTGTGGGCATTGGAAAACACTCTTCTGGCCGTGGCCTCAACCATGAGGTCCATGGGTTGCAATACTGGCACCTAGAAAAAGATAAAAAAAAGGGAGGGAGTCAATTTTATCAGCCTTAACACAGATTGCTGGTTGTATTCTTACAGCCAGGGACCGTCTTGTTGTTCATCAGCAAAAACTGGTACATATAAACCACAACTCTATTTTAGGAATACTGAATTAAGCTGCAGGTTTATTTTTCTATGAAATTTTAAGTACCGCATAAACTTAGAAGTATAGTTTGTGTGGCTTTTTAGTGTATGTCTGTTAACTTTGAGATCATCCACAATTTAACATTCTCCTGAAGCTGGCAAAATTGACTTACATTAACATGAATACAAATACTGCCCTAAAAATACAACTTATAAGAATATAAGTCTATATATGAAAGAAAACTGCTTGTCAAAAGAATTCATAGGGTCCTTAATAATTTGTTTAACAAATTAAATATGTACAGGTAACCTATAGCACTGTATATTTGGCATTAACATCTCATTGGGACTAATGACCATTATGACGGTGTTTGATGTGGGTTTGGCATTTTGTAAACTGGACCATCCAGCAGGATCCATTGAAGACTTCACTGTACTGCATATCCTGCTGAGCACCGGCAGGTCCTAATTACAGTATGCAGATGCTGTGCCCATTTATCTCTAAACCAACACTGATGTTTAGAAGCAGCCTGTGGTTTTAAAAGGGAGTCAGTCATTACCACATCACAGGCACACCTCTGTCGCCGGTGAGATGTATTCAAATCACTCCTCAACTGCAGAGCTCTGAAATGACCCTTTAGGCTTTTAAACCATTATCATAATTATTCAGATGCATTTCTTATGATGATCAAGCTGAACGAATTCTGTGGTGTAGATGACTGCTGAGCAGTGAGCTTTTGTGAAGTATGTGTCAGGATGGAAGATTTAACCAGTCAAACCCAAATAAGTATTTCATTAGCAGTTAGCAGCAAATAAATTTATTGTCCATTAGATGTCCATGACTGTTATGTTTATGAAAATAATCAGTACTCATTGTGGACAGACACAGTCTACACACATTTTCTGCTAGTTTCTATACAATCATTTGTAGAGGTCATTGTGTATAGGTGAACATTTTTTTTAGCTGTTTTAATATATTTTTTAAAACTCAGCGGTCAGAGGTCCAGCAGTTATTCAATAAACAAACCAGATAATGCAGAAAGTCAGAAAACATGGACCACGAGAAACATACAAAATCGTATTTCTTACTGCTGCTGAAGGGAGGGGGATGGTACCTTTCTGTTCTTTTTATGGAGCAGACAGCATTAGTAGGTCAAACAGCACAGAAATTCATTTGATGAAGTGTATTGTTATTAAAGGCTGGCTATCGGCGGGTTTTAAATGGCACAGTGGTCACACCTACATCAGCATCATGTCAGACACCAGGCTGCAGAAACTAGAACACTGCAGACCTTAGGGGTACAATCACATACTGAGACAAGAATAACATTACAGCGCAGAACACCTGACGTGTGTATCATCCCTATTCCTCCCCCTCCTCCCTTCTCAACTGGAGTTGTGTGATGTATCTGTCTCTGCACCTCCAGCACACATACATTTCACGGCCCAAATCGGATTGCTGCCCGCTCCCTGCCAGCACCCTGGTGTCAGGCTAATCCTCTGCCCGGACAGACAATGGTAGAGGAGTGGAGTGCTTTAATCCATTAGGCCGTGAAGCATAAAACAGACATCGCACCAAACGTTAATGGATACTCTGAGTCGCGCCCTCTTTGTACCTGTATTCAATTTGGGCAGATGAGTGGAGAACGAGAGAGACAGAAGGACCGGAGTGAGGAATGATTGAGCTCCCTGCACTACATATTATCATCTCTCTTTGTCTTCGCTGTTTGATTATTAACAAATGCTGTTTGGTCGCTGACAGTTTGCCGTTTGATGGCGTTGGTGCTGAATGTAATAATTTTCATGTGAGAATGTGGGCCAACAGCAGGATGTTCTCAGAACATTAAGAGAACATGAACCAGATTTTGTCTCCTAAAACTTTGGATTTGGTTTAAAACAGACAAAATTCAGGATACACTTTCCTGTGGTTTGTGTTGTGATAGTAGAGTTTGTAAATCAGTGTTTCCAAACTTTTACAAAGGTGTACCCTTGCAAGCAATAGGCATCCTTCTGACACCATATATTGTACAAAATTATCTATAGCGTATTAGCCTAATATACATTTATGCAATACTTTTAACTTTGTTCAAAATAACACTTATATCTACTCAAAAATTAACCTTTAAATAAATGACTTACTAATGATAAGAGTCTGCGTGAAGTTACATAATGGTGCAATGTTTTATTGTATTGGAAAGTTTAAGTTGTTTTCAGTGCACTGTATTTACTCTTCATGGTAGTGCTGAGAACTCACTTTCACAAAGGTATGCAATCTCAAATGCAATGTTTGTACAGAGCGATTAACCAAGGCAAGATACTGTGCATTCAAGTGAATATTCTAGTCGCATGTAGAAATGTAAATAACACGTTTTCACTGGCGCATTTTGAGCAAAGCTGTGTGAGCAATTTCAACTCATTTCTCGCAAGCTGTGCTGCAACGCTCTTGAGGTGGATTGTGGGATTGACGCGGTGCTTTTGCATTGTGAGCAGCATTGGGTGGATTTCTGCTGTTGCAATACTCTGTGCATGTGACAAGTAATGTAAAGCGAATCCAGTTATTTGTACATGATGAACATTCACGTATGACTGCAAAAGACACTGATAATTGCATTTGGATCTGCACCAAAACAATTGGTCCGAGTTCATCTGAACAAGATTGAACAAAACAGTTGTTTGGTTGTAGTAAAGAAGCGATCCGACCAATGAACACACCAGTAAAATATATGATGTAAAATTATAGCCTATTATATATAATATATAGATACAATATATGGGAAACAAAACCACCATAACATTTTAATTCCGCTATATTCTTTAGTTAACCTACTATATACAAACTATATTATAGGTTTAATTTACTTTATGCAACAAATAATTTCTTTTTTCTTTTAATTTTGGTTTGAAATGTGACCTGGACTTGTTTTTTTCATGTTCTTTAGATTTCACTTTTAATAGATTATCAGTATATATTATTCAGAACCTATAGCATTCACATATAGCATTCATTTTCTGCTAATCTTCATAGTGCATGGGCATATGGTGTAAAACAGGCATTGATGTAGTGGAGCGTGCTGACCCGTAACGTGGTGATGGTGGCTGGGTCTCTGATCCTTCCGTCTTCATCTTTCAGGTTATATCCTTCAGGCCTTTTGTCCCTCTCACTGATCTTCCACAGTTTAACAGTTTTATCTGAATGAAAACAATACACACACCAGCTTTAGCAAACAACTTAGACAAATTAAAAGGAGAAATTGAAGGAAAACAGAAAATAAAACAGTAGGGAGTGGGACATTTTGCAATCTGTGATACACAATCTGGCACACTGTTGGCAAACATTCAGCACCAACAGAGTATGTAAACCACTGCCATACCATCTGAACATGTAGAGATGTATGATGTCATAGGTAGAGGAAACATACTTCACTGTTC
>JAZGTK010002250.1:6865-32890 GCA_036877625.1 Ambastaia sidthimunki
AGTTTTGATGCCTTCAGTGTGAATCTACAATTTTCATAGTCATGAAAATAAAGAAAACTCTTTGAATGAGAAGATGTGTCCAAACTTTTGGTCTGTACTGTATATCTAAAAAATAATTTAGCCTACACATAGTCCTGTGGATTTAAAAATCAGATCCCTTAAGGGATTGTTAGGCTGCACTAATTAGGTAAACTGGAACTGGGGACACTGGCTCCTACTAACATTATGCATATGCTGTCATCACTGTTTGTAACATTCCTCAGTGCTTGACATGTTGTCACAAAATCAGACCAACTGTTTTAAATCAATATAATTACAAAACATTATACAGGAAATCCAGAAAAGTTACAAATTGCAGCTTTAATGTGCCACAGGAGAACTGGCTCTCCTGGTACTCCCAAGGTTTTTTCTCCATCTATACATCATTGGACTTTTGGTTCTTTGCCACTGTCGCCCAGCTTGCTTACAGGGAGACTGCTGACATTTTTGACTGCTGACTGCAGACAACTTTGCATAGGGTTTTGTAAATTGTTATTACTGATCCTAGCAATTTAATTACAATGATATAATGATATAATTACAGTCCTAAAGTCTCTACTGTTTTATTCTTTGTCTCCTATTCTCTTTCATTCTCTTACATTGTGTAATGTTCAGATAGTTGTATTGTGTATATTTTGTGTATGCATTTTTGTGTATTGTGTGTATTTTATGGTGTTATTGCAAATCCTATCTATGTGAATCCTATGGATCCTATCTATGTGTCATCTCCATGTAAGCTGGAACGGCACATTTTGCCTATTATGCCTAATATCTTACCTATCGTGTTACATGACTACATATTGCATAGTTTCAGGAGGAAATACTGTTTTAGTAGGCAGTCTAAATACATTACCTTACCATAGACCACCGAGAGAGGTGCGAGCTTTCGCACATAATGACAGGTATTTCTAAAGCACGTCCATTTATTAAAATGGTCCAAATGTGTTTTAGTTCCCATCGTTTCAATCAACTCTTTATTCATAAACCAACTATAAACATAATAAACAAACAAATGAAACAAATAAAAAATGCAGTTATAAGTAAAGCTGGGAACATTACGCTTTGGAATTGTTTCGACTTTTTAAGAACTGTAGTAACGATAGCCTATTTCTAATGTGTAGTGATAAAGAGAGATTACCGTATATGACGTCAATATATCCCTAATTATTCTAAGTAGTCGAATTTTTATAATCCACTATTAAAATTTTATTTTTTAAAATTATAGCCAATGATAAATTATACTAATTCATCGTATATTTAAACTTAGTGAAACCATGAAAGTGCGACATAAGACTGGTTGGTCTAAAGCAGGGGTGTCCAAACTTTTTCTGCTGGGGGCCAGGTGCAAAAAAATGTATGTTGTCTCGGGCCGCATGTCTGTAATAATAATAAAAAACTACTATTAGACAAGCTAATTGATTATTGCCATTTATTTGCCTTTGTCTACTTATATTTTAAATATGCTATTTTTTTAAACGTTATGCCCCATGATATTATATACATGTTTAACCTAGGAATCATTACAATGAATTGCTTTCAATATTTTTTTACTCACCTTTAACTTTTATTAATGTGAACAGTGATGTTATGCCTTGGATTTCTTTTCTTTGTTGCGCCATGACTAAAATCTGATCAGATTGTTTTTTAGCCCGATTACGTACATTTTACGTACTAACTGTCTTTTTTGGCTGCATGTGACAGCGACAACCGATGGTTATTTAGTGAATTTCATCTTTTTTTCCCTATAACGGGACGGATTCGTATAATTTTTAAAATCCCTCGCGGGCCGCCACAGGACTGATAACGGGCCGCAGATGGCCCGCGGGCCGTAGTTTGGACACCCCTGGTCTAAAGCATTATAAAAACGTGCATACATGCATACATGCACGAACAATAACATAACAAAAACTAATTATTGTTTTTATTCCGACTAAAATCTAACATGCGTGTTCCCATTAGTGTTGTGAATAATGTTTTCTTGTAAGGTTAAAAGTGCGACAACAATTTAATCATTTTGATTTGTATCATCCTTTTACATACCCGTTGTTGTTGCTCTTCGTTGATTAAAGTAATACTGCGCAACAGTATTAAACGTACACAAATGACATATGAACAATATCTTCGTTAATTATTTGTAACTATTAACACACTGATTCAAACACAGTTTGTTAAACTTAATGCATTTTCCCCTGTTGGAATATTCCATAATAGTTTCACTTTTACCTGATGACGTCTGGTAGCTGCCAAGCAGCATTCTTTCTCAGCATACCAAACAAACATGTTTTCTAACAGGAAATCCATTTCGATTTTTTCCATTGACTTAAATACTGTAACTTTAATTGTACAATTATCTATAACTATTTTATATCTAGGAAAATGCACCATGGGGATTTTTTTTTAAAACATCATCCCAGCTAATACACGACATACCAGTTACGTAATGTATTCATACTTTTTAATAATTTCAAGACTTACTAATAATATAACTGCAAAGCCCCAAGATCTCCTAACGTTATATTCGTGCTACAGGAAGGCAACTGTTACATAGGAGACTCCTGCGCCTCCTCCAATTCGCCAGAGGGAGCCATACTAATCATGCCCCGAACTACATGTTCCATAGGGCCATAGTCCTGGGACTGATTACTTCAGCACCTGCCTCTCATTTACTCACACATATAAATCGCAGCTCTGCATACGGTCTTTGCGAAGTCTTGATTTGCCCTGGCTATTGATTCCAAGCATTTTTCCTGTTGTTGTATTCCTGTGTTTGATCTTGGGCCATTTACTGTGATTGTTTGCTGCCTGCCCTGACCCTTGCCTTTTCTACTACTGTGATTGTTTGCTGCCTGCCATAAAGCTTTTACCTTTGTTTGAATTACATTCTCATTAAATGCTGCATATGGATCCCGCTGTCACTGGCTCCTTGTAATTGCAACAGACTATTTTAAAAGAGCCATGCTCATCCCGGAGCTGTAAATATTTGAAATGGCCTGTAAAATATTTGAAATGATTTGTGCAAATAGTAATTTTTTAATAAGTCTGAGGCAAAGAGACAGGATCCAAGTGATCTAAGTGAAAACAAGAAGGCTGGACAAATCACAAACAACAAAAACATGAAACACTAATGTATAAATAGGGAGACCAATCAGGGATGACAAGCCAATCATGGCAGGGCAACAGAAACAGAACTACAACAAAACTACAACAGGAAGTGACAAAATACATGATTACATAATAAGGGTCATGGCACAACATGAAGATATGTATTACAGTCATCTGGGAAATATGTATCTATACTGCCCTTCAGAAGCTACTTAAAGTACTTACATATTTCCCAGACCATAAATTAAATCTTACACATAATTAACATACTGTCACAGGTGACCGTGAATAGAAGGAGCAATATGACATAGAATCAAATCAAAAGTCTTTAATAGATATATTCCACAAATGTAAACTAGGCATGAACAGGCAGGAACACACAAACACCCAAAGTAACTCCAATAGCGGATGAAAGACACTGAACAGAAAACAACTTACAAAGGACACAGAAAACAGTTAACAGGTGAAGCTGATAACAGCTGCAAACAGACAGGTGAAGCTGATAACAATTAACAAGGACAGGAACACCAAATATGGGCACACAAGAGGGAGCAACTAAACTAAAAGTTCAAAGGGGTGTGACATTACTTCCCCCCTCCAAAGGAGTGGGTGTGGGATGGAAAACAAAAGGCAAAGGCCGGACTCCCGGAGGAGGACAAACAACAGAGTCCAGGGTGGTGATGACGGAGGGAGGAGCCAAGGAAGAGACAGGAGGGATCCGGAACAGGAGGAGCCAGGTGAGACTCAGGCAGCAGCCATGATGGTGGCCCACGGTGGAGCTGACGGAGGGAGGAGCCAAGGAAGAGACAGGAGGGATCTGGATCAGCCAGGTCAGACCCAGGCCGCAGCCATGATAGTGGCCCACAGTGGACTGATGGAGGGAGGAGCCAAGGAATAGACAGGAGGGATCCGGAGCCAGAGGAGCCAGGTAAGACCCAGGGCGCAGCCATGGTAGTGGCCCACAGTGGAGCCGAAGGCGGAGACAGAGAGTTGATGAGCCTAGGTGACAATGAGGATCCAGAGGGCCGAGGCAGAGCAGATGTCACCGACTGAGGCACAGGCAGGGATCCGGAAGGCCGCGGTGGAGCCGGTGCAACAGAGGACTGAGGTGGAGCTGGAGGGATGGAAGAGCCTGACAAAGCCGGTGGGATGGAGGGACAAGGCGTAGCCACAGGAGTGGAATCCTGAGGCAGCTGTTGGTTGACAACAGACCAAAGCGGAGCTGGAGGGATGAGGAAGCCTGGTGGAGCTAGTGGACTGATGGGCCAGGGTGCAGACAAGGGAGCTTGGTGGCATGCCGGAGCTGCAGGGTTGAAGGGCTGAGGCAGAGTCCAGGATTCTGAGGCAGAAGGAAAAGATAAGGGGGGCCTCCAGCCACGACGCCGCTGGAAACTGGCAGAACTGCGGCTCAACCACCGCACAGATGGTGGGCTGAGGATGAGCAGAGGGGCTGTCAGCTGACAGCGGCAGCATGGCTGATACAGCATGGCAGATAGAAGCAGGCAACAGAGGGAGAGTGGGTGGGAAATCTTGACCTGGCATAATGATATCTGAATAGAACTGGTTGGCCTCTGAGGCGATCCTCAGCTCTGTCACTCTTTACCATGATGGCTCGTCAGTTGCCTGGGGCTCAAGCTCTCCATCAGCAGTGGGCTCGGGCTGTGGCTCTGCACTCCGGGATGATGGAGGGCTGGGCACTGGGTCTGGAGTGGGGCTGTCATCCTTCGTGACGATCTCGATGGTCATGGCCGATCCGCAGGACGCCAGCACCCACTCGATATAGGTAATGAGGCTCTCTTGAGGACCACCCCCAGACAGCTGCGCTTTGGTGGCTGCGTTGAGTCCAGCGTAATAGAAGCTGCAAAGGCTGTTGTCCTGGAAGCGTGTAAATTCCGAAAGGAACGCAAAGTCGTTGGTGTGGTCCTTGAGAGAGCGTTTCCCCTGCTCCAGCAGGAGGATGAGGACCAACAGGTCATCCATGAAGGGGTAAACAAAACAGACACTGGACAAAAACAAAAAAAATAAATGCGGGGTATACTTAACGCTTACTGTATTGGGTCCGATATTCTGTCACAGGTGACATAGAATCAAATCAAAAGTCCTTAATCAATATATTCCACAAGACATGTAAACCAGGCAGGAAAAGGCAGAGTAACTCCAATACTGGACGAAAGACCAGGTGCGTGAGCCGGCAGCGGAGCTCACCGCAAATGACGAGGGAGTCTCCGCCCACTGCACCAGCGCTGAGGGTGAGCCAGCACTGGACCTCATCGACTGGGACTCTGATTTAAGTTTGCCTGTCCAAGTTCTCCCACCCGCCCTCCCTGTCTTGGATTCTGCTGTGTTCTGCACTGCACCGGTCTCTCCACCTCTGTCTGCTGACAGCCCCTCCGCTCACCCTCAGCCTGCCTTTGGTGCAGTGGTTGAGCCGCAGGTCTGCCAGCTGCCAGCGGTGTCGTGGCTGGAGGATCCCCCAGCCTCTGGATCCTGGACTCCAACTCGGCCCTCCGACCCTGCGGCTCCGCCATGCCTCCTAGCTCCCTCGTCTCCGCCCGGTCCCATCAGTCCCTAGCTCCACTGGGCTTCCTCGTCCCTCCGGCTCTGCCTTGGTGAGTCGTCAACCATTCGCCGCCTCTGGACTCCACTCCTTCAGCTTCTCCTCGTCGCTCCGACACACTGGCTCTGTCAGGCTCCTCCTTCCCCCCGGCTCCTCCTCCATCCTCGGTCGCATCGATGTCACCTCGGCTCATCGGCTCTCTGTCTCCTCCTCGGGCTCTGCCTTCACCAGCTCTGCCTTCGGTGGATCGTCCCCTGGAGTCATCAGTCCTTCCTCCTCCATGGCTCCTCCCTCCGTCGACTCCGCCGTGGGCTACCATCATGGCTGTGGCCTGGGTCCCTCCTGACTCCTCTGCTTCGGCTCCCTCCCGTCTCCTCCATGGCTCCTCCCTCTGTCGTTTCCTCCCTGGTCCCTGTGGGTGACTCTTGGCTCCTCCTGTGGTGGTTCCCTCCTGTCTCCTCCATGGCTCCTCCCTCCGTCGTCTCCTCCCTGGTCCCTGTGTGTCCTCCTCCCGGGAGTCCGACCTCCGCCAAAGCCACCTCCAACGACTATCTTTTTTTTTCTATTCCTCTACGGCGCGAGGTCGCGCCTTCCGGGAGGGGGGGGGGGTCACACCCCTGTCAGACTGTTTTGGTTTCTCCCCTTGTTTATGCCCATATTTGGTTTTCCTGTTCCTGTTTAGTTAATTCCCTCCCGTGTTTCTGATTAATTGGTTTGCTATTTAGTTTGTTTTATGCCCTCTCCGTTTGTCCGGTCTTACTATTGTTATGGTTATGTGTATGGGTGTTCTATGTTCCTGGTTTCCTTGTTTCCTGTGTGGATTATTACATTAAAACACGTTTGGATTATATTCAACGTTGTTGTCTCTCCTTCGCTCCTGAAGCCCGTGCACGTTAGCGTGACACACAGATTGCAAACTGACAGGTGAAGGTGATAACAATTAACAAGGACAGGAACACCAAATATGGACACACAAGAGGGAGAAACCAAACTGACAGTTCACAGGGGTGTGACACATATTTTCATCAATGTTATATGTAGTTTTGATTTACTATTATTCTAAAATGTGAAAAGTAATGTAATGTAAAAAAGTGTTATAAGGAAGGAGAAGGTGTGTCCAAACCTTTGACCCTTTTCTCTTTCATCATGTGAGGTTAATTTTTGTGTGGAAAAAATGCTTCAAAATTCATCATTCAGTAAATGACAAACTGTCAGGTGGGGTGAATGAACCAAATACCTCATGCAGAAGCTTCTAGGATACTATAATATATAATTACAGTACACTATATTTACTCCACTATTTGATTGGGCAAACTGTGTTCTTTAGGTTAAAAGTCATTAGAGTAATATATGCCCACCTAGTAGATTCATTATGTTTTTAATGCTTAATTTCAACAGCAATCAGCAATCAATGCTGCTCTATACAGCTCAATATTTTGCCTGAGGTCAAGCAGCTGTTATATTTCGCAAGTCCAGACAAAGTTCTGTTTGTAACAGAGGAGCAATTCCTAGCCTTTAAATAAATGATTATTATGTTTATAATATGCAGGGATCTAGGATGTTTTATTTTTCATTAATAAAACATGTTTCGAAGTTTTATCTAAACATGCTGTATAAAAATAGAAAGTATGCTGTCCCAAAATATGTCAAAATTAATACTTAAGCTGAACAACTATGGCTGCTGCTGATATAATCAACATAAATACAAAAAATACAAAAGGTGTAAATGGTCTGTTAGAATACATATTACATATTTCTGGTCCCTATATTAGAGTATATAATATATTCTAATATTCTATTGTAGAGGAGTATTCCACATTATGGCAGGCTTCCAGTCTTTATTGGCATCTCATATTCCATCTCTTTTCCTCTAAAAAAACATCAATCAATAGACTTAACCTTGACCTATTGACCTTGACAAAGAACGAATGCATCTTAAGTTCATTTGCCATCCAGATAACTTTACAACAGCCTCTTCTTGCACATCTTAGTGTTTAATTTGCACCAAATGTTTTTTTTCTGCAGCATCAGATTATTCTTTCTAAACTCCTCTGGATGGACTTGCTGCCTCAGGAAGGTTCTCGATCACCTTCTGACATGGTTAACAAATCACCCAAGCACAAGAGTTCACAAAACCTTCCACACCCTGGGGCCATGAATGCAAATTTCCAGGGCTGTTAAACTGGCTTTGAGCACCGGGCAACAGCAGATCTCTGCAACACTTTGTAACTGCTTATCATGCCGCGTATTTTGTCTATGCTGAACACCTAAAGTTCAAAAAGTGTAAAGTTTATTAGCTTGAAGCTCATACAGTGGTTGGTTCATGTGCACATGCTTAAAGGCACGGAATGATTAAATTTTTGTCATGATGCCCCAGAGCAATAGATTTTATCTGGAATTGACAATTCGATGGCTTTAATTGAACAATTTAAGTAATTTAGAACAGTAACAAGGCAACTTGTCAAATTCAACAAGAAAAATTTGTAGAAACAAATTAACCTGCTTTTTCAAACATTATACATTGTAGAAATAACAGAAAGCATATGATGTTTTGTGGATACCTAGAAAATACAATATACTCTAATACATTTATACCATAATATGTGCCATAACACCTTATAGTGATACCTAAAAATGTTTTATTAAAATTAGGAATAGGCCAGACTTAAAATGCATTTAATTTCTTGGGTAGATGATTTAAGTTTCTTTATTACGGAAGCAAAACGTTTTACCTGTAACCTGAACATTTTATGTAGAACATGTTCTGTTCCTATACAGAACAGAATAAGGATGTAAATATACTAGACATGTTGAATATATCACATCCCCTCAAGTAAGTGAAATGACTTAGATTTGCAAGTGACATGTAATGTACAGTTTAAAAATATGACTCATGACATGTTGTTGAAAAATATGTGTAATATGACCTGATCTTGCTGTTTGGTTTTTACTGCACTTACACCAACAGGCAGATGATTACTGTGTATTACTGTTTTTATCTTGATAAAGAAACCCTTTGATTGATGTAACTATCCAGCTGTCAATAATATAAATTACATGTAATATTTTAACACATATTATCAATAATAAATCATTGTCTGGTGCTGCTGTGTACTGTAATTCTGATGCTCTCTGACTCCTCCTACCTGTTAGTCAATTTGAGTGCTGCCCTGTCAAAATTTTGTGGCTTGTCAATCAGAGAATAACTTCACTTATTGGGCCATTACAGATTTATCATATGGGTTGAGGAATGTCATGTTCATACATTCAATACAGGAACAGTTTATGGGACATGATAGTTTTCTCACAAGATGAGTTCAAAGAAACACTTAGTTCAAGTAATTCAGGAACTCAGTAATTGGTTAGCACAGGACCATTTACTCACTTATTGTTACTGTTTTTAACATTTTAGAATAATAGTAAAAGTCAAAACTAATTACACAAAAGGAGCATGTGACAACCTTATATAAAATGTCTGGTTTATAAAAAAATATATTTTTTGAAAAGTACGTCAAATATAATTATTTTTAAAAATCTATATTAATTTTTAAGTTGTGAGAAGACATCTGTTTCTAAAAGAGACATTATTTTTAGCTTGAGGACAAAAATCCAGTTTTTGACCTGCAAATGTCTCAGAGGATTTTCCTTTTCTATCTGTCTGGTGTATAATGTCATTAATTACCAATATTGTATCATGTAATATAAGACACATTTCTGTGTCTTCACTGTGTTTGTGAACAAATGGCTGATAGGTGTAAAATATTTAGAGAAGCAGAAACCATCCATGTCAGAATAACTGCCCTCCCCATCCACAGACAAAAAGGGGTTTAACTCTGTGAGTCCCAGAGCATTCAGCTGGTTACAGTCAGGACACTGGCACATTGAGAGAGTATAGAGAGAGTAGTACTTCATAAAACTTCAGTTATCCTGCTTCTAACTCTTTTATATCTCGATATTACACATGATGAGGATGTGATTGGTCAGATATGAATGGACTGGATTATTAATGAGTGGATTACAAACAGCACAGCAGTGAAGATTTTGGTAAGGGTTAATGGATCACCATAGTCAGTATTCTGCTTTAATTTTTTGTTCTAAATTTGTTATTATGTTGGAGACGAGGAGGTGCATTATTCTGCATAATTCAAAAGATTTTAATATTTTATTTAATATGTCATAATTGTTATGGAATATATGCGTTGTCCAAACTGACTTGTATTAGAGTTTAATAATGCTAATAATTACATTTAACAGACTCCTTTACCCTTTAAGGGGGACATGATTTTATGTATGAGGTATAGTATATTATAGTTTCCTTATAATCCTTACAGAAATTGACCATGGTAACCATACTATTTTCCAAAATGCCATAGTTATTGTTATTACTACAAAATTATAATAAATCAAGATATTATCTCCTTCAAAATTTGAGAAGCTTTGAAAACTTTGTGTAAAACTGTGTATTTCATTTCATTTTTGGTGAGAGTGCACAGTGTTGTTTTAGAAATAATTAACTGTAATAATAACTATGAATAGTATTTGCACAACTGGAGTTACCGTGGTACATTTCTATAAAAGATTTTGCAGCACAAAAGCACAAAACACATGCCTTACTGGATAATCCCCTCCTGACCTCTCATAATGTGGGCTGTCAAGATGTAGATTATCAGATGGAAATAGGAGTGGAGAGGCTTAGATAAGGACCTAATTTTCACATGAGTAAAGAGATGATTTTAAACAACAAGCCACAATCAGCAATGAGTTATGAAGTGTTATAATGTATTTGATATGTATCAAGTAACATAAGCCCAGTTTCACAGACAAGGCTTAAGCCTAGTCTCAGACTAAAATGCATGTTTGAGCTGTCTTAACTCTAAGCAACTTGCACTGTTATGTTCTAAAATACATCAGTTCTATTGTTTTGTCTCAAGATTCACACCAGTAATGATTTTTTTAAAGGCAGATTTGTAAAAGCTACTTAAATATCTTTATTTTATATCTGTGAAACCAGGTCATAGTTTATAAGTTATTGGGAGGATGTTTAAAGTTGCTATGCAACAAACCTCTTGTTCGACAGTTTACAGTAATTTGCAACATACCACCTATGTAGTTATATGTATGTCACTTTATAGGGAACCCAGTTTATATGGTCACGAATGTGCATTGGTCTGTATTTCAAAATGGCTTAAAGGTATATCAATCAATCAGAATTTAGAGTCGGACAGAAGTTGTGAATAAGCAGGAAGAATGAAGTGTGGTGTGATGGTGTGTCTCCTGCTGATGTTGTCCTGGACAGCGAGAAGCCAGAGCAGACGAAAAAACCGACAAAAGTCTGAAAACCACGCCATCCAAAATAAAGTTAAAAGTAAGGAGCACAAAACTTAAACCCTTAAAGCGATTCAGTGTGAACAATGTTATATTCTCCTTTCTCCTTATCTATCTGTCTACAAATTGCACATTTTTCATAAGATGTATATTAGTGTTACTACTTGTAAATACTACATCAATGTTCTCAATTTTATTCTCATGCTCTCTTGCATTCATCAGCTCTCTTTTGTCCGGTGGAGGTGGCTTTCTTGGTGGACAGTTCTGAGAAGGCCACAATGCCTCTTTTTGAGAGGCAGAAAGACTTTGTTTTGCGTTTCAGTACCAGGCTGATGCAGCTGAAGGTGCCAGGCTGGCAAATGCGGGTGAGACTCGCCGTCCTGCAGTACAGTAGCACTGTCTCTGTGGAGCACAACTTTCGGGACTGGCAGGACATAGATGTTTTCCATAGCATAGTGGATTCCATGACCTACATTGGCCATGGCACCTACTCTGCTTATGCCATCTCCAACGCCACACAGTTGTTTACCCGAGAAACCGCAGCCAGTAGCCTGAGAGCCGCAATTCTGCTGACGGATGGGGTGGACCACCCGCGCAGCCCCAGCGCTGTGAGTGTAGCCGCAGATGCTAAAAACCGCAACATCCGCATGTTTGTCATCGGGCTGTTGGGAGGCACGCTAGATGAGCATGATAATAGTAGACTGAGGTCCATCGCCAGCGCACCGCCCCAGCAGCACCTGTTTAGCCTTACTGACACACAGCTGGATGACAAACTGTACAGAGAACTGGTAAGTTTTAAGTTTGGAAAGTGCTAATAGTGGGATGGACAGGATATGTAATTTGGCTGTAAGGTTCCATAAAGAACCTGTAACAATCGTAGGTCCTTTCTGTTTCAGTAAAGGTTCCTTGTGACTATTAAAAAGAAGAAACTAAGAAAGAAATTGATTTGATAAGTGGTTCTTTGGGGAATCAAAACTGGTTCTTCTATGGCACCACTGTGAAAAACTTTATTTTTAAGAGTGAGATGTGATAACAAAGCTCACAGAGAAAATTGTGTTATCATTTACCTTTATGTTGCTCCAAATCTGCAGGATTTTTTCCCCCCAGTGTAACCCAAAAAGTGAATCCCTTCCGAAAATGGCCACCTTTTTGGCCACTCCTGGCCACTTTTTTCAATACCATTATTCTAAATGAATTAACAATTTTTTTCAACAAGTCTTTTATTTTACCCCAAGCAATTGCACCCGTTTTAAAGCTGCAATCTATAATTCCTTTTGGTTAAAAATAAACTTTAAAAAGCAAGTACATAACAGATCAGTGTTCAGATGTGTTCAGATTAATGTCAGTAAACAAATGAAGAAGATTTGGCCACTAAATTATGTGTGTGGGTGCTGAGGACTCGTCCATGTAAAGTAATAACCTCTCAAGTAAACAGAGCGGCAAAAATTACTTTGGATAATGTAGTAAGCTAAATGACCACTTCCCATTTGCAAGTAATGCACAGATTTGTCAGAATATAATGTTAGAGTTAGGAGAACATATTGACCAGTTATAATAATGTTCTATATAAGTGGTATTTCATCAATGTAAATTAAATTGCCTGGAGAAACAAATATGTGAGCAATATTATGTTATTAAGTTCTGTGCTTATTTTACCACATTATTTGAAAGTTTGTGGGGTGCAAAATGTTGCCAGGTGATTGATCAGGTTCAGAATCTAGAATCTAGTGCTGTGCAAAATAATTAATTACAATGCAAAATTCTGCAAAATTCAAATATCATATGAATATACACTATGTATTGTGGTCATAAACGTTTTCCACAAATGCATTATTCACAGCATCATATTTCTAACATTATCAGGGTGTGTAAAGTTTACATTGTGTGAATCAGTCTAAAATATTCTTTGTTGTTTTTTACAGAGTGAAATTGCTAACACAGTTGTAAGTATGTTTCAGATAATTGTGATCCTGAAGCAATTGTGATTTTTGTCAAACACATAGTTGTGATGTTGTGTATTTTTTAATGGATTATAATTTAATACCTCTGTTACAGTGTCCAGAGCCCAAATTTTGCTGTGAGAAAGTGGAGCGGGGCCTTCCAGGAAGTCCAGTGAGTTGATATCTCCAGTCACTGTATATTTACCTCTCCTAGTCATTTTGACAGCCATTCAGTTCTCATTGTATTATGTACCAAAATCAATATCAAAATATATTCAAAATATATGCACACAGAGTGCTGTGTTTGAGAAATAACTATTGAACAACAGGAATCCCTGTGTTTGATGTAGCAATGTAAATGCTTATCTTATTCTGTTGCCTTAAAACCTGTCAGTCGGGCAGATCAGATGGATTCAGGCAGGGAGGCGGTACATCAAAGACTAGGAATGGTTTCCCACACTGCAAGTGTAGCAGGTGCTGAAGCCGCTCTGTTCAGATGTGCTTTCAAATATATGTCTGCATTCACTGCAACACAGAGGGGTTAAAGTTCAAGACCAGAGGATTAGGCCAAGATAAACAACACGTTTTACATCAGTGCTTAGTCATTCATGCAGAAATTAAGAGTGCAGTAAGACCTCAGCCCCATTAAGGTCAAATTTCTCCATCTATGTTCTTTGAAATGTATTGTTGAAATGTATCTCTTGTCATTTCATGGAAATATTAGGGTAAACCAGGCAATCCAGGATTAGATGGGGCTCCTGGTCCAAAAGGATCTAAAGTAAGTTTCATTTTAGTGCACTAATTTGCACTTAGTGGTCTTATATTTAATCTTATATTTAGTGGTCCTTTCTAATGCATGTATGCCTGTTAGTTTTTTGCATGTCATTTTTTAAAAACATGTAAAAATCAGATTTTATTATTAACTTTTGCCCTATTATTTACAGGGAAACCCAGGCTTAAGTGGACGACCAGGATTAGAGGGTATTAGGGTATAATGTCCTGTTATCACTTATTTGCCTAAGATTTTTTTGGTGTCTCATTGGTTTGTTTACTAACCAATCAAGTGTTTCGGTTCCTTTGTTACAGGGAAGACAAGGACCTAAAGGAGAAAAGGCTAATATATTTTACTTCAATTCATCAAAATACAGCTAGCAAGTCTATTATGAAAACTAAATGATAAAAACTTTTTAAAAACTTATGCTTTCAAAACATCAGTACAGTGTCACACAGCACTGTCTAAGGCTGAAGCACTATGGGTAATATTAGACAGCACAATGATCTTTTTCTCTTTCTGTTCTATAGGGGGGTAAAGGAGAGTTCGGTACCCCAGGGTTGAAAGGAGATCGAGTAAGTTTAAAGATGTTGTTTTCTGTTTCTGTCTTCTGTGCTGGTGTCTGTGGTCCACAGTGTTCATGATTCTTTACTCTATTGCCACAGGGCCCCGATGGACCTCCAGGAACACAAGGACCAAGAGGAGATCAGGTTGCCCTTTTTATTAAATTTTTCCATTGATTTTATAGTAAAATATGAGCCAGACATTTCTGTCCATTTCTGAGACTGTCCATAAATCTTTGAATCCCAAATACATATTTGGAAAGCTCCATATTTCATATATGTTGAACAATAGCACTACCGTATTAAGAATGAGATGATAACATACCATTCACAACAGTGAGGAAATGTTCACACATTCACAGAGAGGGCATTGCTTCTCCTGCCACTGCACATATGGAATGTGATTGTGGGATTAAGCAATATCAATACACTAATGTAGCATAGATAAGTGGAGAATCCAGGCCCCCACCACATTGTTCCTCTCTAAAGCTTTCTTTGTCTGTCAGGATTAACATAAGGTCTTCCATTCCACTTCCATTTTCTATGCATACAGTCTTATCTCTTGTGATGGGAAATCCGTGTAGCTGTTGTGGGTGTCCTGTGATATCACATTGCATTAATTTTTGAGAGACAATGTTGCACTTTATATTTGATCAAAATGTTACCTGTGTTGAAGCATTAAGGGAATATTAAGGGAAGAGCTCAATATTTGTTGAACCAGCAATATTACTCTAACATACCAGCAGAATTCTTAGAAGTATTTTCAATCGTATACTGTATTGTTTACTAATGTAAATGAATGGATAATATAGACTAATATTAAAAAATTGTCTGTCTATTTAAGGGGCCAGGTGGCAGTCCTGGTGACATAGGCCCTGAGGGCCCTGTTGGACCTAAAGTAAGGAGATTACCTCATCTTGAGGATGTGATGTGATGTGACATTATGAATGGTCAACATAACATTATGAAAATATTGTGACATAGAATGACACTGACATCTTTCTCAGGGTGAGCGAGGACCTAGCGGACCCTCTGGACCTTCAGGTGACCCAGGCGTTGGCTTTCCTGGAGCAAAGGTAATCTTTTGCTTTTAGAAATATGTGGTTACAAGTAATATATTTTATTTTTTATCACAAATACAGTACAAATATGTTCTGTATTAATTGTAGAAACATATTAATGATTTTTTTTGTGTTTGCTTAGGGGGTCAAAGGCAGCCAGGGCCGACCTGGACCCACTGGACCTATTGGTATAGGCGAGCCGGGACTACCTGTGAGTTTACATGAAACAAACATGAAGTGATACTTATCTGACACCACTAGGGGGTGTCACAGGCAATCACAGTCAACAAACAGGTATCCACTGCTGTATGTTATGACATATTAATATTTGGTATCTGTTTGTTAGGGTCCACCAGGACCTCAAGGAGTTCAAGGCAACCAGGGTTTTCCAGGGGAGGGTTTACCAGGACCAAAGGCAAGATTTAACAAAAGATACCTCCATCCACCTTATGTAACTCACTTTAAAACAACCTCTTTACATAAAGAATAAACTGTATTGTTTTTTCTGCTCTGTGGTTTTAGGGTGACATAGGACTTGAGGGCCCTAAAGGTGTACGTGGACCTCCAGGGTCAGGCATCAAGGGTGAGAAGGTAAAGCACTTTGTCATAAAAATCATAATGATGAGCATAATCAGATATAGCTATAGGACACTGCCTAAGTCATTCTGTTTATTTTGTAGGGTAACACAGGGGAAATGGGTTTCCCTGGGCTGATAGGATTTCCAGGAGAGGGGATCCAGGGAGAGAAGGCAAAATTATGTTCTTAACTAAACAAAGGCTGCATCTATAGCTTTGCATTTTTACTTTAAAATAATAACACATAGCTTCTATAGCATTTATTTTTCCATTGTGTGGTTTTCAGGTCTGTGCCAGACCTGTTTTTAGTGTTTATTAAAACAAAACTTATGCCAATAACAGTTGTTTTTACCTCAAACTCACTGTCCTTGGCTTATTTCTGTGAAGAACAAAAAGATCTTTTTACTGACTGCGCCCCCCAAAACAAGTAGCAATTTTATTCATGAATGATCTAACAAAGATGAAATGACAAACATTAGCCACATATGCTGTTTGTGTCTGTGCCTGTAACTGGGATAACGTAAACATCTGTACTTTAACATTACTTTTTATGGCTGTATTGATTTTAAAAAATATTAATGCTGTGGCTCTAATAGACTAACGATCTTTGGCTGAGTAACAAAAAAACGTGACCACCATAAGGCTTAAAATGCTTTTGTTATGTTATGTCTTGTTACAGGGTGACCAGGGGCCCATAGGGCCATCCGGCCCAAGAGGCCCCCCTGGAGTGGGCATGGCTGGTCCAAAGGTTGTTTGATATTATTATTGATTATTATTTATTGTTTTGAATATTATGCCTGTTGTAACACGTATTGGCAATCTTAGACATGTGTGGCATCGTGTTACCTCTTACATATTAGTACATTTGTTTTCAGGGAGACCAAGGCTTTCCTGGAGAACCTGGACTTCGAGGTGAGAGAGGAACTGGAGAACCTGGACCAAAGGTAAGAACAACATAAAAGTTCTTATAACTTAAATAACTTGTTTCAATACACACATATATATCCCAATACACCTCATATAAATGTTTTATTTAGTAGTACTATACTGTGATTTTAGGGAGAGCTGGGACCAGATGGAGCACCTGGTATTCCTGGCATCCCAGGAGAAGATGGATCTGTTGGTGCAAAGGTAGAACAGATGTTTATTATTATGAGTTATAGGTTTGTTCCAACCAGATTATATGGTTGGTCACTTTAAAGTTGTCATTTTAAATCTACAGTGACCCCAAAAAGTATTTGGGCACCTAAAATGCATGAATTGTATTGTATAGATAACAATATTTCTGGCATCTGAACATTTCATTTTTCTTGGAATTCTTGCAGTAATACTTAAGGTACATAAAAGGTACATATATGCATATGTATTATATATTGGATATATATTGGATGTTTAGCAAAAAATGAAATATGTCATTTTTTTAACTTATAATCAACTTCTATAAGTGAATAGTTTTATATGATATATTTTATACTATTATTATGTATTTAACAGAATGAGTATTTCATTGTCTCATTAATGTAGTGTCCATGTACTTTTTAGGGTCATTGTATTTTGATTGTATTTTTTGTATTGTTGTATTTCTTCATAATTTTAGGGTGAGATGGGATTACCAGGTGTGCAAGGTCCAGAGGGTGCACCAGGCAAAGGAATCTCTGGTGAGAAGGTACTTTGACACCTACTACATTCTGTCACATGAGATCCAGTTATGCTTTAAACGTGGGCAAAGAAGAGGCACAAATTTATAAAGACATATCCAGGAATCAATATTTACCCATGTGGGTAAAATTGAAAGATATATTTCATACCACTCATTGCAAACTTTACATCACAGTTAAAAGCAAACTATTATTTCAGTTTGTTTACAGAGTAGAGCAGTTTCAGAATGTCTGAAGTTTAAAAGTTTTACTTTAGGGTGGAAATCTGTCAAGATCATGTCCATGTACACATCCACAGTTAAAAAGACATTTTTTGCATTGTGATATTATTTTCATGACAATAAATCACATTTCCCACAGTTCACATTACTGTAAAGTGATAAATGTAATTCTTCCAAATTTAAGAGTTGTAAAAAAATGATTGTTGATCATCAATTTTTTACTATTACAGTTCGGAAAATTGGTAACACTTTACAATAAGGTCTCATTCATTGTTTAGGCACCCATTAGTTAAGGCATTACCTAGCATAAACTAACTAACAATATATTTTTACAGCATTTTCAGTCTGTTTTTAAATCTTCTGCAGGGGGACCGGGGTGACAGGGGATCTCGGGGTCTCCCAGGAAGCTCTGGAGCAGTGGGGCCCCCAGGGGCCAAGGTGGGTTGGACAATGGCAACACTTAAACATAGACAATCTGGTTTTTGCACTGGGAATGTGGGGGTTAATGACAAGGTCGCCATGTTTAGAAGTTTGGAATGTAAGTCTTTATGAGTCTATGGCTTTTAAGCACAGGTTTTAGGCTTTTATGACTGTTCATAATTAATGCTCCAATGGCCATGCTTGTTTTATGAGAACATGTATCCCTGAACACTCTCACTAAAGAAATGTGATTGGAAATAACTGCTAAAGTTACAGTTCAACTCTTTAATCAAGGAGCCAAGATATTAAATGTGAGACGCACACTTTTGTGCTATTGAGCTGTATACATCAAAACAAGGGTGACATTTATTTGGAGACATTTACTGTATATAGCACATGTCATAAAAATCTGTGGTTAATTAGTTTTAATAATATTCATGTATTATTATCAGCACATTTAATGTAACATTTTTGATTTCTATTTAATTATGTGGTTATTCGATAATGGCTAGGTGCCATTATATTATATAAGTATAATTGTAGGTAAACGAAGGCTTTCATGGCATTTGCAGTGAATGTACAAAGTACAGCTGTTACACTGGGATTTTTTTTTATTTGATTACATTTCACAAGGCAAATTTACCCTGTCACAAGCTATTTAGACTTATTTATGATCTTAAGAAGTTAAAAAGACATGTTACAACCTCTGACAATCCAAAACTCAATTTTAAAGTACATAACATTGAAACAAAGCATCCTGTCTTACATTATAACTCTATTACAGGCATTATGATAAAGCACACATGGGACAATAGATGTATCTATGTTAACAGGACGTTTTCTTCATGTATATAGGGAGAACCAGGAAGTTTTGGTATGATGGGATTACCAGGACCTCCGGGCCGAGGATTACCTGGTTCAAAGGTGTGTGACTCAATAATGACTCATTCTACAGTGAGTCAGTCTTAACTGGATCTCTTTTAGTACTCCTACAACACAGTATGATTCTATTTAAAGAGTAATAATAATGGCATGTATTTTTTTACGTATTATACTACTTATTGTGGCTATCTCTAAAACACTGTTTTTTTTAATAATGAGTGCTACATTTATGCAAAAAAATGGGTTACTGTAATGTTTTGTTTAATGCTGTCCAGTGTCTTTTCAAATAATAAAAGAATCTAAACTTAACAACAAGTTTTTTATGTTATGCTTATTTTTTTATTTGGTAAGTAGCCAAGTAGTAAAACGTAATGTGTTGGTTATTATTACAAAATAAACCTCTTTATGGTGATACATGAAACCTCTTGTAGGCACTAACTTACACAGTACTGTACTGTACATATACTCTATGTCATTATATTTGTTTGCATGTTTTTGCATGCATGTTTTTTGTTAGGGTGAACCAGGATCTGTAGGCCCCCAAGGTCCCGTTGGAGAGCCAGGGGTAGGGACTGCAGGGCCAAAGGTACCACAATTACAAACATGTATAGAATTTACTATGAGAGTTTCTTGGACTATTTAATGAGTTGTCACCAAAATAAAGCCTATATTGAAATGTTTCAGGGTGACAGGGGAAGTCCAGGGCTGATGGGACCACAGGGAATGAAAGGAGAGGGTTATCCTGGGCCCCAGGTATGTGATGGAGACAAAGCCTCGATTTAATCTTAAGCAAAATAGAAAAACAAAACTAAACTATTTCCATTTGTTATTTTGTTAGGGACTTCCAGGGTTGCCTGGGCTACCAGGTGAAACTGGATCTCAAGGACAAGGAATACCTGGACCAAAGGTATTGCAACACAACACTATTTATAATCTACTTAATTTACTCACAACAATTACTTTTTCAGGGCATCAGTTAAGTCTATATTCTAGGCTTTAAAGTTGTTGTTCTCAGGGAGATAGAGGCTCACCTGGTGCTACTGGCCCTTCAGGGCCTCCAGGAATTGGATTGCTGGGACCAAAGGTTGTATATCACTTTTTATAAGATTAACCTGTGCATTTGTGTGTTTGCTATAGATGTATTCAATACTGATAAATAAAAGTGGCATTTTTACAGGGTGCAATTGG
This sequence comes from Ambastaia sidthimunki, assembly GCA_036877625.1. Taxonomy (NCBI): domain Eukaryota; kingdom Metazoa; phylum Chordata; class Actinopteri; order Cypriniformes; family Botiidae; genus Ambastaia; species Ambastaia sidthimunki. Next base: position 27,170 of record JAZGTK010002250.1, read on the forward strand.
CCAGACTGGTGCTACTGGTCTTCCAGGCGTTCCCGGGGAGGATATCCAGGGCCCCAAGGTAAAAACACTTAATTATCACACACAGACTTTATCAATGGGAATGTTACTTGGATGGCAAGCAAAACTTAATAGCTTTTAAAGCCTTATAGCTTTAATTCCTAAACAAACATTTTTTCATATTAACAGGGAGAGCCTGGGTTTCAAGGGTCCCCTGGTCCTAGGGGACTTCCAGGTGATGATCTACCAGGAGAGAAGGTACTAGATATGAAAATACTGGCAGAATGTAATTTACGTCTATATAGTTAATAACTAGCGCTGTCAATTAAAATATTGAAATATTTTATATACATATATCATGTATTGTTAACTTTGAGAGTGCTAATAAAAATGTGTCTTTAGGGTAACAGAGGCTCAAGAGGAGACCGTGGGAGAAAAGGAGAAAGAGGGGAACATGGAATCCCTGGACAACCAGGATTCAAGGTATTATAAATCTTTATGAACTACAGGACAATCTCACCTAAGCTCAACTTACTCTCACATGAGTTCAACTCACTCTCAACCTGCTGATCAGTTCAACTCACTCTCAACCTGCTGATCAGTTCAACTCACTCTCAACCTGCTGATCAGTTTAACTCACTCTTAGCTGGTGATCAGCTTAACTGATTAAAAAAAAAAGAATATTGTTTAACTGTCTTTCAAAAATCTTGGTACACATGAATACACTGGGGCAATCTAGCAACACGTTTGAAACTCTAGTCTACAGTCAAAAAAAAAAAAAAACTCTGGGACTACAGCCAAAACAATTATGTGATAAAATTAAAAATTGGCATTATAAAACACTTAATAAGAACTTCATACACAACGTATATTTACCAGTGTTAGGAACTGTAGTCATTTTTCTAGATTTCTCTTATCTGCTTGGACGTAGATGTTGCTGTACTTCTGATAGTGATAATAATTACATCACACTAATAGAACCGCAATAAATTAGGAAAATGTGGCCCACTTTTAACCCTCACAGTTCTTAATTACCTAAAGCAGATGGTTAATAATAATGTACTGTAGATAACTTAACAAACTACTCCATAACTAATACAATTATATTGTAGGGAAAACCAGGAGAGAAGGGAGAGCCTGGCTTATCGGTGAGTCAGAACAACTTGCTTTTTTTATCAGAACCCAAACAAATATTGTGCAAATAATATATATCTCTTATTATGCAAAAGAGAGAAGAGGTGGTCAGAGTCATTCGTGAAATATGCGGTATGTCACTTCAACACAAAACTTAATAAATAATTTATTCAAGTTAAGTGGAGACAGATATGTTGAACTCTGTGTGTTTCTTCTCAGGGTGTGGAGTCAAATGCAGGCGCAGTCCTCTGGAGCTGGTCTTCATCATTGACAGCTCAGAGAGCGTTGGTCCTGAGAACTTTGAAATGGAGAAGGATTTTGTAAATGCTCTGATCGATCATGTGTCTGTGAGCCGAGATGCCACGCGTGTTGGGGTGGTGCTCTACAGTCACGTTCACATAGTGATAGCCAGCCTGCAGCAGCTGGTCGACCAGGCTGGGATCAAAGCTGCTGTGCGCAGAATGCCATACCTGGGAGAAGGGACCTTTACAAGTAGTGCCATCCGCCAGGCCAATCAGCTGTTCCAGGCAGCCCGACCGGGTGTGAGGAAGGTTGCGATTGTTCTGACAGATGGACTGGCAGACAAACGGGACAAAGTAAGGCTGGAGGAGGCTACGGATGAAGCTCATGCTGCTGGGATTGAGATCTTTGTGGTCGGTGTCATGAATCACAATGACTTACAATACACTGAGTTTAGGAACGAGCTGGATATTTTAGCCTCTGACCCTGATGCAGAATACGTCTATCTGATCGATGACTTCATAATGCTGCCCTGTATGTATTCCAGAATGAGGAGACATAATCCTGTTTTCTGACATCCTGTTGTTAAATAATTAAATAATTGTTATGGGTGTTATGGTTATACAATAAATAATTATGGCAGTTACTTAAATTATCAATGTTTATTTTCATTTTCTAGCATTGGAGAGTAAGCTACTGAGCAAGATCTGTGAGCATGATGATGGCAACGATTTTCCCTTATTGGGCCCCAATTCAGTTCCAGACAGAAACAGTGATTTTATCACAAATAATATAGAGGTATTTTTACATACTTCTAAGTGAACACACAGCAACAACTTTTGATCTATAAAAGCACAACTTAATACATCATATTATAGTTGTTAAATCATTTAATAAACAGCAGAGGATAACTTACAAATATTTTAACTTCTTAGCAAAATGTGCCAAAATGTGTTATCCAAAAAGCTTTAGAAGATGCTACAAAAATGCTACACTCGTCTCCGCTGTATACATTTATAAACATTTGGTCTGAAAGTATCTTTTTATCACAGGCTGCACTTCCAACAGAGTTTGAGACAACTTCTTCTCAACTATTAGACTATGAAGACATACTTTTTGATGGGTCTGTCAATGAACTCCCTAAGGTGACAGCAGCCCCATCTGGAAACAAGATGAGCCCTCGTTCTTCTATCTCTGTGGTGGGACCCCAGATGCCCAAAACCCTTCTGCATGTTACAGAAATCAGCCCACCTCCACAAACACTACCTCCACCTCAGTCCGAGGTCTTTGTAAAAGGTAAATTAAACCAACTTGATACATATACCATGATTACAGTGCTTTGAATACTACCACAATAGTAGTTGTTTGGTAGTATTGTTTGGTTGGTAATCCATCAATAAATGACTAAACACATCTTTTCCGACAGCACCTGACCAATCAATAGCACTTATCCTACTACTAACAGTTCTTTTTTCTTTCTTTAAAAAAAAAACAATTGCACTTGTAAATTACACTATGCTAGGCTAGGAAGACTGGCACGACTCTTCTATACTGTTGCCTTTTATCGTTGATTTACTGTTTCTATTGTTCTTTCATTTGTACGATAAACGCGTCTGCTAAATGCCTAAATGTAATTGTAATTCTGGCCCTGTTAGTACCGGGTGTTAACATCTCAGTTGATCCAGGTCCATTACTAACATTCATGAGGCCCAGGCCCATGAGAAGGGCAGAGAGACCACCCACACTCATTTCATAGCCAGTCAATTCTGACTGCAAACATGACTTATTATCTAAGTGTGTTGTTGCATGTTGATGTCAGCCATACTGAAACTGTTCCTCAAAGATTTGCTTGTATTGTATGTGTCCTTCAGGGTTGTCTGGGAAACATCAGGGTGCATTATTTAAAATGTATAAAGAAAATGCATCCCAGACCACCACTGAATATGGTTAGAGTGATCACATCACAAGACTCACTGGAAACCATTTACACTTGCATGTAGTGCTGCCTAGTACTAAATGTACTAAAAATCACACTGCCACCCTTTATCAGTGTCAGTGTTGTATCTGTGCTTAAAACATGAGAGATGCATTACTTCATTTGAAATACAATATTTTGTTTTTTAGATGAAGGTTGCAGGCAGGGATTGGACCCTGGTTCATGCAGGTCATACAGGGTGATGTGGTACTATGATCCAGAGGCCAACGCATGTGCACAGTTCTGGTATGGTGGTTGCCAAGGCAATAGCAACCGCTTCGAGACGGAAGACATTTGTAGAAAAACTTGTGTGCAGACATAACACACTCTCAAAACGAAACACAATGTTTATATTAATAAGATGATTTTTTATCAGGTTGTCACCATCCCAACTGTGTACTATATACATATATGTTTATTGCTCCTGTGTTATTTTTGAAATGGAAAATGCGAAGAATTTGATTATTGTATTCGCACTGTGTTTTGCATACATTTATATTTTTTTTCTTTCCATACAATAGCATATTTTGTTTGTGTGTTGAAACCCTAAAAATGTTCACTAAAATTACTGTAAATATATGTTTCTGGTAAATCTTATAAATATGTAAATCACGAGTACAAACGTAGATAATTCTAAGAAATAGTTCACATTGTTTAAGTTCAGTTAGTTTAAAATGCACAGCATTCTGTTGTGCTACTTATGTAAAAACTTTATGAATAGTATTGAATGTTAATAATAATATAGGTTAACATTTTAGATGTTGATGTGAATACAAGCCTTTAGCAGGGCGCATGATCTGAGGGTTATGGCCCATAAATTCTACTGAAGTGGCGGCTGGCGCTAAAATTTTTTGTGAGGGGCGCAAACAACTGAAAAGCAAACTGTTAGTAATGCAGCACTATAAAAGCAACGTATTGGGTAATGATATATCATTACTGCTTAGCTAAAAAAAACTGATTGTTAAAGCATGTTTAAAGCATCTGGTCCAAGTTTCTTGATCCTTTTTTCTTCATCTGAACACCTTGTGAACAGATAATTTTGTAAAGATAAAAACTAATTTTCTTTCATCTCGTGATATTGCACTTGCTTCAACATTGATCAGTACCTGTCAGTCAACTGCCAGCTGCTGAGTGGAATAAAAGTTGTTAAAAATGTTCCAATTCTTTGAAAAAAGCAAATTAGAGCTCAAATCACATGCTTTTCAAAGTTTGTGTACCTACATAGACACTCACTGGTCCGACGCCCGGCACACACAAATGAAAGAAATACAGTTTTGATTTTTTTTTCAATAAATTATAATATGATTAACAGTAAAATACTATGACTAAAGGGTTTTATTTAATTAATATTTGTGTTATATATTATATATTACACTTATTGTTAACATGTTAAAGGGGGCTAACTTGGGTCAAAAATAAAAAGCCATTTTAGGCTTCATTGAAACATTATTTTGGAGCTTTAAAACAATGGTCTAAATATATTTAAATATATTTATATTTTCAATTTATAAATGTAAATAATTGGACAGTATACACATATTGTTGAATCATAACATTAGGTCCATGACAGAATGTCGTACTTGCCTGTCAAACTGTGTATTTAGATACCTATGCGTTCATGTGATTTGGTTGTTCATGTGTTTTGGTTGTGATTGTAACATGTCGGCCACCATGAGGGCATCTCAAGCCTATGTGGGTGTACTACACATCTTTACTATGCATTGGCTCCAGCTCATTTAGGAATTTTACTCAGTATTTAATTGTAAAAATTATTATTGTGTAAAACAATTTGAACATTGAATCTGGAAATAATTAACAACTAACAACAATCAGCATTCATATATAGTTATATATAGTTGCCATCGTATCACTAATGCCCACTTAACACAGCAGCTGAGTATGTACAGGACAGTACTGTACCTCATGTCATTCTTACCTCAACAGTTTTATAATGATCATAAATGAGGTACCAAGGTTGTGTCATGAGGTAGCTGTCTGGAGGGTAGGGGTGAAAGGTTTGTCTCCCCAACACATCTCTAGAATATCCAGTTTTAACTTTCATCGTCTCCATGCATCTTCCCACTCCAACAACCTTAATTTCAGTGTTGTATTTGCAAAGTCCATCTGCGAAACCCTTCACGAATCTCCTCAAAGCCTCTTTGCTAAAAACGTAACCAGCCTCTCCACTTGTAATGACGCAGAGGTCTGACAGTTGGAATCCATGTGCGTTTTATTAGACAGATCCATATATACAGATAACATAAACGTGAGACAGGCAATGGTCAGGGCAGGCAGCAGACAAACAAAGGTGAGGGACAGGCAAAGGGTCGAGGCAGGCAGCAAGCAGGCAGAGTAAACAGGCAGGGTCAAAACCA